>PVJO010003380.1:100548-124645 GCA_004026905.1 Hystrix cristata | reverse complement strand
GTTTCTCTCCATCTTTACGAGGAACAACTCACCATAAAGAAGACCCTTTAGTCTGCCAAAAAGAAGGACAAACTGGAGCCAGTTGTAGGGAAATGGATCCACCTTGAGACCATAATATTAAGTGAACTAAATCAGACACATAAGCTTAAATGTCATATGGTTTCTCTTACATGAGAAACCCAAAGTATAAATAAATTACTGAGCATACTAAAAGACAGATAATAGAAAAGAGGGCGATAGATCTTTTGCAGACGGGAAGGGGACCAAGAGATGAAGGAAGTGGGGAGGAGAAGGTGGGGAAGGGAATGAGAAAAGAATCAAGATGTGTCGTGTACATGTACCAACTCCCCATAATGAATGTAACCATTATGTACTGCAAACATGTACCAATAAAATTTTTTTTTTTTAAATTAAGACCTCATTCCAGAGAGTTTCTGACCCATACCTGGAGGGAAGCAATGCTAGCCAGAGAGGCAGGGAGAGTCTGCACAGCCAGGCTTTGCTGGCTTCCCCACCCAGTCTACCTACGTTTGCTCAGACCTTTGTCATCCGATTGTGTTTCTACACAGCTGTCCCTACTTCATAGACCCTAAACATAAAAGTAGTTCATGTGGTTCATCAGGCTTTAGTCAGAAGCCTCCTGTGTCTTGAGCTATGGTTAAATAAACCATAGCTTTTCCGCTCCTATAAGTCCAACAAAGAAGCTCCAACTTTCTGTTTCAGCTCTTAGGTTATTATTGTCTTTTTCGCAGTCGGCTTAGGCCTGCTTTTTTTACATTTTGGTGGGGTTTGCTGGTGATTTTTGTTTAAATGGTCCCCAGGCCTAGGGCTGACGTTCTGTGTAGTGTCTCTAAGCACAAGAAGAATGTGATGCTTCTCACGGGAGTCAACGCAGAGAAAAGCTTAATCCAGACACAGCCATAGCACGGGTGGCTGTCAGGTCAATGGTAACGAATACACAAGGTGTGGTTGATGAATACAGTGAGCGTTTAAGATTTTACAGTGAAAGACACGAATACCCCTCTCACTTCAAAACTTATCTCAGTGTGCTTGCCTCCTTCTGAAGCAGTTCTGCAAGTCTTCTTTCTTGAGGCCTTTAGTTGCACTGCTATGCTGCCTAGATGCCCTGAATCAATTAAAAACATTTACCCTTCATGCTGACTTTGCACGAGAGCTGGAAGTCACACGGGGCCCAACCTAGTGAATAAGGTGGGAGAGGACACACTGTGACGTTTTTATGAGCCTGCCTTCAGTTGGGTGGCACGCACCAGGAGCAGTCACTGTATTTTTTAATTTTTCTTTTGATTTTTGGAGACATGGTCTGACTGTGTAGTCCAGGCTGGTCTTGAACTCACGATGTAGCCCAGCCTCCCAAGTGTTGGGATTACAGGCGTGTGCCGCCATGCCTGCCTTCAGTCACCGTATTTTTTAGCACACCTCATAAAGACACTCGCTACAGAGGATTTCCACAACTGCTTCAGAAAGTGGCAAAAAAGATGAGATAAGTGTGTTTGAAGAGAAAGGGGGTATTTTGAGGGAGATTAATGACCATGTGCCTTTTACTGTAATCAACTTGTAAAATTTAAAATTTATCTTGTGTATTGTGATCACACCTTATCTATTAAATAAGGCAACTTCAAACAGAAGCACACATAAGCAGTCACAGGCGATGTATTGGTCATTTGACAAAATGTGACCGAAGTCTTATGAACTTACACATCTCTGATGAGTTCAATTCCCTTACGAGTTCGGGATTCACTAATTCAGTATTTTTGTCAATGTCATGGAACAAAACCACCTAGAATAAGGGGATCAACTGTACTTGGTGGAGCAAGGAGGAGCTGGTGGGCGGGCGGCCTGCAGGATGGGACAGGGAAGCTTTGCCCCTCCCCAGGAGCAGCCTGGCACCTCCAGCCGGCACCGGTTCCCCCAGACTCTTGCCTACCTCCTTAATAGACGAACAGTGCCCAGCTCACCAAGTGCATTCCCTCCAGGTCTTGTACTCACAGAAGAGAGGGAAGCAAAATAATACAGAAATAGAGTGGTGGCAAATGGCAGTGATGAGCTTATTGCAAAGGGAGACTTCTGAGGCTTTTGCACTTTTTAAGGAGAGGAGCTCTTGCTTGTTCAGATGAAAAGATGACATTTGTCTGCAAAGGTGCTCTGGGTTACAAAACAGATCTTTTAAGCCAGGAATTACTAGAAAGGCAAACACTTTATGATTAACTCAAGGTTGAACACGGCCGCTAGGGAAAGAAGTCAGAACTCTTTTTTTGTGTGTGTGTGTGCTGGGGACTGAACTCAGGGCTTTGCACTTAGTAGGCAAGTGCTCTACCACTGAGCTAAATCCCCAGCCCCAGAATTCTACTTTAAAGACAATTTGAGGCCAGGTGAGCTCGGCCTCTGCCGCTGCACTGCAGACCGTGTAGCCGCAGCACGCTTCCACCACCTGGTGACCACACGCGTAAATTGCAAGGTCTGCTTTCCAGCAGCGGGGGAAACATCCTGTGGCTGACTGGAGAAAGCCAAAGCTGAGTCAAATCTTATCTGTAAATGCTAATTGGTGCTTCTAGAGCCTGCGTAATGAGCACTCCCTTCCCTGGATGAGTGTGCATTTTTGGTGTGTTTTTTCACCAATACAGTAGCTGGTAGACACTGAACTGTTCTTGATGCTGGATGTCAAGTAAAAGTCAGCTGGGAGGGAGGACCTCACAGGTCTCTGCCTCCTGGCTCCCCAAAGACTTTCAGATCACCCCCCAGAAACAAGGCCTGGAGCTGCTAACTTTCTCCAATGACAGACTTCAGTTTTGCTCCTCTAGTAGGACTCGAAAAGCCCAGGAAGACTTTGAAGTAAATATATTCCTTCTCGGAAGTGCCAGGAACCCAAAAATTCCAGGCATTCGTAATTGACTCTATTTCTTTTCTGAGTGTTCAGCTTTGAAAATGTAGACTCCCACTGTGAGGGGTGAGCTGTTAAACCATTAACACTTTAGTGTGAATAACTGTCTCAGCCACTTTCCTTAGGTGGGGCTTATAGCTCCCAGAGGATTCTGGGAGCGGGTTTCAGGAAAGGGCTCAAAGTAGGAGGAGAGAGATTCTCTGTCTTCCTATGATCCTGGGGCCAAGAGGGTCAGGGAGGACCCCGGCTGCACTTGGTAGCCTCCTTCTGCCCGGCCTGCAGAGCAGTGATAAGCCTTGGTGGCCAGCTGACCCAGGAAGCCGTGTAGGCTGCATCCAGGGGCATGCAGGGAAAATGCTAAGCAAGTCCCCCAACCTGGATTTGTGGCTGTCCCTGAAAAAGAGTCTAAGAGTGAAGAAAAACACGAAGAGGTGGCATTTTCATGCAAGACTTGAAAGAAGGCTGTTCCCAGGGAGCAGCGCACACACCCACTTTGCCACAGACCCCAGAAGGCCCACTTGCCTCTCTTCTTTTGCTGGCTTGGCTCCTGAAACCACCTGAGTTTGTGACGCTGCTCTCAAATACTAATGAGAATCATTCAAGCGATGATGAAAATATCAGCAAGGACCAGTTATTTACTATGTCTATAAGCCGGATCCTGTGCTAGTAGGTTATCCACAGTTCATCTCTAATTCTCACGGAAACTGTTTATTAAATCCCCATATTAGAGATACAGAAACCAAAGGACCAGGGAGAGCTTTTATATTCACGTGCGTTACGTTAGAACATTGTCACGGTAGGTTTGCTTGTGTATTGATCACGTATTTTCTGTTTATTCTCACAGGCAGAGGCGAGGCCAAGCAGGATGTCTTGGTTGCAGTATTGATGCTACAAACAGAGCCAGACAATTGCTTGTGTTGAAAGAGTAAGTATTCATTTTTTACTAACTCTTGCTCAGTGTCTCCCAGTTACTGCCTTAGAGCCACCCATTTTTGTCCCATCATGCTTCTGTGTGATTGCACAAGCTCCTGCAGGTTGTGGTGGACTTATGTGGTCAATTTGAGCCAGAACACCCAGCTGGACTGAGTTGGTGTGATTCTGGGCGTAGAGGATCCACCTGAGGACTGTTGCTGAAGAAAACAGCTGCAGCTCCTGAAAGCAACTCAGCTGTTCTTGCCAAGGAAAGAGCTCAGGGCCTTGCTGTTGGCGAGGATGGCTGCTGCTGCCTCGGGGGAGCTCTGGTCTTCATCTCTGCTGCAAGCATCGTCTCCTGGTTCCAGTAAAGATTTCTTCAGCCATCATCTGCAGACACGGACGTACACAGGACAGTGCTGTGGGCTCCCAGCCCTCGATTGGATCTTTCCGGTCTCCAGGGCCTAGATGGACACTGGACATTCTTCCTGTATTTGGCTTGTGGGAGAATATTGTAACTTATAAATGTCCTGTATTAAATTTTCTCTCTTATAAACTACTGACTCTAGAAAACCTTACTAGGACACAGGCCTAAACCAAAAAATACACAAGTCTTGTTCCTTTAGGTTTTCATTTATGGAGGTTTTCATGTGTCATAAAACTTACGTTTAAAATTTGTGTGCTTTTCTTTCGTTAATCTATTTTCTGTTCTAAGGGACTCAGCTGTGAGCCTAACATGTGAAGAAAAGACATCTCTTTTTCTCCTTTGTCATCCTCCTCCCAATAGTCACATTGGTTTTGGTTAGATAAGAGTCGCATTGGTCTAGGTCCAATGGGGAGACAAAAACCATTCAATAATCTGTACTGGGATAGTCTAGGAGAAAGAATTGCAATAGTGCTGAGGAGTCCCACAGAGGTGAGCAAGGACGCTCAGGAAGGAGCATCACTCTGTAAGGCTGGGACGGCAGTGGATTTGCTGGGCTGCTCCAGGCTGGAGTTGGGCACTGTGCTTGGGCAAGCAAGCAGGAAGTGCCATGGCAGGTACAGGAGAGTGCATTATGTGGCCTGGACTGGTAGGCAGGAAACCTCTCCCTGGAGAGTTGTCAGGCCACTGCTGGGAGGCCAGCAGCCATTGGGATTCAGTGATGGGGGCACTGCCAAAACTCAGCGGGGATCAGTGTCATTGTCCCTCCATCCCTACCACCTGCTGCTGGCAACCAGACATAAGAACAGAAGGCAGCAAAGCCCTGGAACCAGGAAAAGAAGGCCTTCCTCCCCTGGGCCCCTCCAGTGCCCAGGGCTGGCAAATCCTTTGACATCATGCCAGATGCGCATGAGACACAGTTGAAGGACCCGGATGTAGTCTCACAGCTCGGCAACGCAGTGTGAACGTGGGGCTATTTGAACAGAGAGTGCGTTTGTCTTCGGCACAAGTCTTCATCTTTGATCGTACAAATGCCCTTGACACCTGAGACATGTACTGGCCACCTTTCTCCCCACTTTACTTGTTTTCTCTTGTACTGATACTTGACTTTGTTTTTTTGTTCTTTAATGATCACCCATTTCCAAACTCTCCCTGGGTTTATAGGACTTTCCCCTCCCACAGGAAAGCAGTACTCTCAGGCCTAATTCTACAACATTCAGTGCTAGGACCGCCAGTTAAGTGAGGCAGATGTGGCAGCAAAGACATTGCCATCTCTGAAGAAAGGTCACACGTCCTGAAACACATGGAGGCCACTGGGGCCTTTTCCCTTTCCTTGCCTCCGCCTGCTGGTCAGCTCACAAGCGCCGCCCTGCCTTCCTCCCCCGCCGCCCTCCTGGTTCTCAGTACCTGGAGTAGTAGCAGTAGCGAAACTCGCTCTATTAAGCCTTGAACATAAACAAGGGGCAGCCGGTCATGTGAGACAAGGACAAGTGTGCCACCAACCTGTGAAAAGCTCCCCCAACCTTTCCTCACTTTCCACAGAAACCATTTTTGGCACTAAACTTTGCACTTCCTCAAGGACTATCATTCCAGATAAACACACCATGTCCTATTAAGTTGTATTGCTTTGCTCTCTTAATTACTAGTGTTACAGCTGAAACGTGTTCCTCATCTAATTTCTTCTCCCTTTCATGGAATTCATATAATTTCAACCAAGCAAAATCCTGTAGCTAGGCTGGCTTTCCCCTACTCTACTTAGAGTCTTATTTTTATTGTGACATGAGTTCTGAGTCTTGAACAATTGACTAAAAAACAACTTTTAAGAATCCTGCACACTTGCCACTTACAGACGGGAAACTGTTGATTTTCAAGGTGTGACGGGGGTCGAGAGTACAGTTCAAGGATAGAGGATGTGCTCGGCATGTGGGAAGCCTGGGTTCGAGCTCTAGTACTGCAAACTAAAAACGAAACAAACAAATAAGTAAACAAACAAAACATATCTGGTAACATCACACAATGTGTACATTTTTGTGTTACAAATTTGTCTTACCTCTTAACAATTACAGTACAGTACAATTATTTGTTTGGTTACCATGCATACTTCGGATTCCTTGGAAATACCAAGGAAAGACACACAGTAAAGGCTTACGAGAGGTTTATTGACTTCAATGGAAATTTTGGTCCAATCGAATTATTTAATCATTGGGATTGTTTTATACTTTATATAATTATAAAATACAATTATATTTTTTATAGTATGCAGTATGTTATTGCATAGTCACATGTTGCACACCGGTTCCTCATGCAGCTATTAATTACTGAGTCACAACGTTTAGACCTCCCTCCTTCTTTGGTTTGGAACTCTATCCCAACCCCCACTCCCGGGTACAAACGCTCTGCACTGGCCTTGGGCAGGGTGTTTTAAGGGCATGAATAGAGAAGCACAAGTGTTTTTTTACATTAGCTTTTTTCAAATATCTAAACAGGTTTTACTCATGCTTAGTTTTTTTTTTTTTTTCATTTCTTTTGAGGACCTAATAAGTTTAGGATCCAAAGGAATGTGAAAATCACAAATACATAGTCAGATGGGTTGATTATAAATTGCTATCCCTGGAAAGTTGTTCAAGCCTAAAATATAAAGCAGACTCAATGTTTCCTAAAAAAAAAAAAAAAAAGATTGGCTTTAGTTGTTAGTCTTTACTGAATGAACGAATTTTCCAGGGAAACAAAAAATAGTTTTCTACCACTAGAACAGACAGGGAAGGAATAGAGTGAGTTGCAGCAGGCCAATATTCAGATGGTGGCATGTCCAGGGTTCTAATCTCTGGTTAGATGTTCAAGTGCTTCAGACTATTTGAAATTGTATTTAAAGAATAAAATGGAGGGCTGGGGATTTAGCTCAGTGGTTACAGCACTTGCCTAGCAAGTGCAAGACCCTGAGTTCGATCCCCAGCACCAAAAAAACAAAACAAACAAACAAAAAAACAAGCCCCCCAAAACAACAAAACAAAACAAAATTAGAAGAATAAAACAGTGGCCAAAGTACCTTAAGTGGACTAAAAAGGAGTCAGAGTTTAACCCAAGTCGGAATTAAGAATGACTAAAATTTGAATGTAAAATAAAACAAATATACAAAACCCAAAGAACAAAGCTTATGTGCAGTTTGTGAACCTGGGTGAGGAAAGACTTGCTAAGCTGGATTGACACAAGAGAGGCAGGGATGGAGACTGCCTGGCAGCATTATTTATACTTGGAAGCTACTTCAAATCCTCAAATGTACAGGGCAACACAAGTGTGGTTCGCTATACGCTGGCTGTTTCCTTGTCCTTGTAAATGATGTTTTAGAACAAAATGGAGGGACTCATCAAGGAGCGTGGTGATTAACAAGACAGCCCCAGCTCCTGCTCTCTGAGCTGACATTTCCCTGGGGAAAGCAGACCACAAGCAAAGAGGCAAGTAAGACAATTTCAGATTGTGTCCTGTGCACAGAATATTGTGGGAGAAAATTGTGACTGGGTCAGAGAGGGCTACTTAGAGGGTAGAGTGCAAGGAGCAGACATTTCTAAGATTCTGGAGTTGATTGTGTAAGGGATAGAATGTGACTGGAGCAGGGAGCCAGGAGGAACTGGAACCCTAAAAAACTAGAAAGGTGAGCAGGGCCGGCCCACCAGGGCCTCCTGGGGTGGGGGTGGGATTTGGATCATGGTCTCAGGGCAGAGTGGATGGAGAAGAGCCTGTCTTGATCTAGGAGCTGCTGAAGGTCCACAGATGAGGTGACAGGGACATTATTTTAATCCACATTAAGTAGAGCAGACCGGTACAGAATGACGTCAACTATGTTATTTCCACTATAGCAAAAAAAAAAAAAAATGGATAGGAAACCAAGCTTGCCACTGGACTATAAAAATGTGATGGCGATGACCTCTGGGTGGTGTGTCACCCATGACTTTTGCTTGTCATATGCTTTTCTGTGTCTCATCACACAGTATCAGAGGTGATTTCAGAAACTGAATTTGTGTCAGTCATGAAACTTAGTTGCAGATGATGGAATACTCTCTTTCTACTTCAAGTTGGAGGGGAGTTTTTTCCTGGGTGCTAGGATTGAGCTTCCAGGATATGGGGGACCAAGCTTAGATGCCCTATAGCTAGGAAGGATCTGCCAGGTCCCGACCCTGAGTCCATCGGACCATCCAGTTTGCCAAGCTCTACTGGGCTCCCCAAGAAGCATAAGACAGAGATGACTCTGTGAAGGCCTCATGGTCCCGCTGGGAAGATGAAGTGACAGGCGCAGCCCCTCGCCCACCCACCTTCTGTGACACGTGTTAAGGCACCTTCTGAAGGAGGAGGTCCTGGGCGGGCCCAGGCCTGGATGTGAGCCCAGGAGATGGAGAGGAGGATTCTGGGTGGAGGGAGGTTGGAGACAGGAGCACATGGGACAGAGGGGAGCAGGCTGGGAGTGGGGATGGTCCAGCCCCGGTTCACTGGGGTTACCACAGAACATTCCTCAGCTCTGCTCCCACGACTGGAAGACAACAGTCCACGAACTTCTTTCCTGTCCTCAGGCCTTTTCCTCCCCACCCTCTGCCCATCTCTCTTGGGTCACCAGCTTTGACCCCAACCCTCTGTCACACATTTGTCCTCTATGCCCTCCTTCTCCCAGAGCTCTCTACCCGGGTGTCCCAAACTGAGCCCAGCCGCTTCTTCCAGGACCAAGTCCTCTCCACGTCCTCCATGGTGCTGGATGGGCCTAGTGGGTGCACAGACCCCAGAGCCAGGGCCGTTGCCTCTTCCCATGCCATGCTCCAGTGTATGTCTCCTTGAGATTCCACCCCAGCAGCCTCCCCATTGTCCTTTTCCTCCCCTACACTCACCTCCTCCTCTTCAGAGCCCCCGACACACAAGGACACCAAGGTCACACCAGTGGTATCTGGGGAGATGGAGGAGCAGAATTTAGAAGAGAAGACAAACTACACCATGGTGGGCACAGGAGGGCCATAGAGGGATGAGACAGACATGTGGCCATTGCTTCTTCCGCCGAGAGATGAGGCCTACTCAGAGAAGCCACTTGGTCCCCAGGGAGCTGCCAGCCTCGTGAGACCCACCCCAGGGCAGCCTCATCCTCTTGGGTGAGTTGGGGAAACCACAGCCGGGCGGTGTCCCTGAGGAAAGCTGAGTGCCCTCCTGTCTTCCAGTACTGCCTCCAATCACTGGCCCTTCTCCCCTTCCTATGCCCACTCCACCCTGGTCACCCATTCCAGGGAGCACCTCCTGGTGACCAAGGGCCAAGCCCCTGGCTCAGTGCTCCTCCTGTGCTGGCTCATGTAGCCCAGCATGACTGTCACACCCATTTAAAATGAGAAACTGAGGCTCCCAAGGGACAAGGGCCTTAACCAAGGTCACACAGAGAGGTTGGAGCCTAGATCAGCTGGTCTCTGACCCCATCCCCAGAGATCATCCCAAGGGGCAAGGCTGACCCTGGGTATTCCCGTTTCTGCCTCCTCGCATCCTCCTGCCCCCAGGCCCAGCCATCTCCTTACGTCCCGGCTCAGACATCACAGATGAACTCCTGCTTACCGAAGGGTGTAGTCACCACACGTCTGCAAAGGTTATGAAAAATTAAACTTCACAAAGTCCAAAATCTCCCATACAACCCACACCCCCCATCCCGCATTCCTATGTTGAAGTCCTGACCCCCAACATGATGCTATTTAGAGATGGTGCCTCTGGGAGGTCACAGGTTAGCTGAGTTCCTGAGGCCCTCAGGATAGGACTGATGTCCTTATACGAAGAGACACCAGAGGGCTCCCTCTCTCCCCACCACAAGAGACCACAGAGAGAAGGCGACCTTGTACCCACCAGGAAAAGGCCACGAAGAACCCGTGGCCTTGGGGCCCTGATCCTAGTCTTGCAGCCTCCAGAACGGGGAGAAAATAAATCCCTGTTGTTGAAGCCACACAGTCTGTGGCATTTTATCATGGCAGCCAGAACAGATCAATACCCAGCTCAAGGAAAGCTAAAGACCAGAAATGTGAAAAATTTATTTGGAAACATGGGTAGTAGGCGGCATGTTCATAACTCCAAAATATTAAAAAATTCAATCAGCTGGAAAAACACAAATACCCTAACAGAAAAATGATCAAAGCACAGAGAGATAATTTATAGAAGAATTACAAATTGTCAATAAATAGAACGTATTCTCTGTCATTACTGTGATAGAGCAGTGCCCCCAAATCTGTCCAGGTCCTGAGTCACGGCACAAGACTGCTTTATCTTCCATGATAAAGGGACTTGGCAGGGGTGAGTATGTCAAGTCTGTTGAGATGGGGTGATTGTCCTGGATTGCCAGTGAGCCCAGTGTGACCACAAGTCTTCCTAACGTGAAAGAAGAAGGCAAGAGGAGGAAGCTGAAAGGATAGAAGCAGAAGTCGCAGGACATGGCTGCTAAACTGTCACGCTGGGCTGGCAAGCCGAGGACTGCAAGTGGCTGCTAGGTAGAAGCCAGAAAAGGCCAGGAAACGACTCTGCCCTCAAGCTTCTAGAAAGGAATGTAGCCTGGCTGGTGGTGGCTTTCAGCCTGTGAGACCCATTTTGGATTTCCAGCCTCCTGACCTGTGAAGTAATAAACTTGTATTGTATTAAGCCACCTAAATCCTTTACAGTTCCCAAAGAATCAAGTGTTTGAAACCCCAAAGCCAGGAGAGAAACTCCTTTTTCCTTGATGGTTGTTTTTCTCCTCTGAAGTAATGAGCTCCCAAGAGTCCTTAACTGATACAGGAGCGAGGAGATGGAGGGGAGGGACTCTGGTCAATTTCAGACGAATGGTCTCCTGCTCCATCAATAGCTTTCACCTGTGAGACCAATCGTACTAATTCTCAAACTGACAACAAATGGACTAACATCAGCAAGTTGCATACGAGATGGTGCCTCTGGGAGGCGAGGTGAATATGTAGCGGCTGAGGGAGTCACTATGTCATGACTTTCTCTGTCTCACACTGTATACGACTGTGTACATTTAAAACTTTGGGGGAAACAGGCCTAAGGTCAGTTTGTGCACTTATTAAATACAGTAGCTGGGTGTGGGGGTGCACAGCTATAGTCCCAGCTGCTGGGGAGCCTGAGGCAGGAGGATCGGAAGATTGAGGCCAGCCTGGGGAAGTTAGCAAGACTCTGTTTCAAAATAATATAAATAAATAAACAAAAAGGGCTTGGAGTATAGCTCAGTAATAGAGCACCTGCCTAGTATGGGCAAGGGCCCAGGGCTCAACCTCTAGTACGAGGGAAAAATATTGTCATCCCCAAAATGAAAAACTGTAGCTTTGTTTTCTTCCCAAGTAATTTAACCCAAAGTGTCCCCATATAGGCATGTACAAAAGTTTCATAGTTCAGAACTTTTTTCCAAGTCATTATTTTGGGAGATCGGCTGGGACTGCAGGTATAGCTTTCTACCACTAGGTGGCTCTGGGCCCCGCCGTGGACTGAGGTTCTATTTATAGACAGATCGCCACCCTCCCGTTAGTTGCATAATCCACTTACGTAATGCGGGTTTGTCAGCTGCCGCTGGTAGTCGCTCAGGAGGTGGGCAGGGGGACCCCGAGGCCGCGATGCCCCAATACTGGGCGGGAGGCATTGCGTTAGGAAGGGTCTGCCCCACCGCACTGGAACTGGCCCTGGAGAGGCTGATGAGGGATGGAAGACAAAAAGCCAGCTGCCTGTGGCCTGCTGGGCACGGAGGCCGAGGCAGACTGCACTTGCAGCTGGACGTCCGCAGAGGATCCCGCGGGCCGGGAAGCCCCAGCCCCGCGTTTCCACACAGGACGCCCGCGCCAGCAAAGCCGCGCGGCTGCTCATCTCCTGTCTCCACACTTGGGGGCATTGCGTGGGCTGCTCCCTGCAGTGTCTTCGTGTGTGGGACGGGGACTCCCGGGGGACACTGCTCGCTCGCATTGCAGCCCCATCTCAGTTTTGGCCTCCGTAAAATGGCAACAGCATTCCTACTTATTGCATAGGGCGAGTTAACACTCAGCCCACACGCTTGGCCCAGCTCCTGGGCATGGTAAAGCCAAGCAGTGGCCAGCAGAGAGGGTCCATGCAAGGATGCCCGCAGTTCGGACCCTTCTGTATAACTCGGACATGTTACCTAAACATTCTCGGCCTCAGTTTCTTCTGTATAAAGTGGAGCTAAAAGTACTTTCCTTATACAGTTGGTGTGGAGAATGAGTCAGACGGGAAGTTACTAGTACATATTGGCTCCTATTGTTACCCCTCCTCAGCCCTTAAAACATTGAATAAGTAGAGCTGGGTAGCTCGGGAATCAGGCCCTTTTGGTAACCTTCCTAACACGCCCTCTCTCCATGTCCACAAGTTCCGCCTTCGCGGATTCAACCAACCACTGATGGAAAAGTAAGTAGGCCAGTAATGGTTGAGTCCATACTGACCACGTCGGCTGTTTTTCCTTGACATTATTCCCTAAACAGTTCAGTATCATGATTTCCATGCCATTTACTCAGTATTCGGTATTGTGAGTGAGCTAGGGGTGATCGAGCGAATGGGAAGATGTGTGTAGGCTGTATGCAGATACCGAACCATTTTATATAAGGCACTCGAGCATCGTGGCCTGGTATCCACAGGGGATGCTGGAAACAGCCCCCTTCAGAGACGACTCTACTAGCAATCCTCTTTTCTTTAACCTCTTATTTTGTATAGTTTTATATGGATTATTTTAATCCCAAAGTTGGTGGCGGTTAGTGAAACAGTTGAATCTCAGGATAGACAAGAGTCAAGTTGACATGGGAAGCCAAGAGAAATGGAGACACGTGGGAAGAGGGAAGGGGGGAGGTGCAGAGCCCACGGGAGCCTCTGGAGCTTCATCCAAGCCAGGGGCGCCCTCTCTTTTCCAGGCCGATGGGGTTTATGGCTCTTCTAAAGATGCAGCAACAGCCATGAATACTCATCTGGAAAACTATCCACTCACGTGCCACATTCACACAGTCTGCACAGAGTCAGAGTGAGCTCTGTGGCAAGTTAAAATTTGGCACCCCTTTCAAATTATTTTTTGAAGTAAAAACCTTGGTATTTATCAGTGATGTCATAGAGGATCTGATTTCATACGAATAAGCCATGCACCTCTTCGTGTTTGAGATTGGAATTCACCATACTCAGTGTTCTGAATTCTTGAATTCTTTTAATAGTTAAACAATTAGCTGGTTTCTGGTAGTTGTCACAACCCCACAGATTATTCCATTGACAGCATAGAGGGGCTGTCACTGGCTGGGCAATATGTCAAAGCACTCAACCGATAGTCTCTTTTTCTTGTACTTGAAGCAGAGAGTGAGGGCAAATCTGGGTTTCCTATGTAGGCAAGGATTACACACAGGAACCTTAGTTGGCAGGCACCATCTTTCTAGTGTGATCAGTGTCCTTGGGGACACTCTACTGATGAACACCTCAGCACCTGCCCACTACCTGTGCTTCATTTCACACCTGGGTTCAGAGTCCAGGCTAAGACACAGAGACAAAACCCAGGCTAGGGCTAGACCCCAAGGACGCCTCCCAGCTCCTTGTAATGCAAAGGCCTCACTCTGCACGGGAAGTGTGCAGTGAAGGGAAGAGAAGGGAAGGAGGAGAGAGGACAACAGGGAAAGTCTTGCTTGGAACTCAGGGGTCCATGGGGCCCTGGTCAAGTGGGACAGCCCAAGTGCCTTGGCGCCATCTCTGCAGTGCTGACACTCTTGAAGAGCTGGCCCAGCCTCTCTCTGCAGTCAGTGCATGAGGACACGGGACACCTTGAGGAGTGTTTATTTGTGCCTCAGTGGCAGGCCCACAGGGTCTTGATGTCAGCTGGTTTGGGAAGCCCTTGCTGGGCGTGGTGGTGCACACCTGTAATCCCAGCACTTCTGGAGGCTGAGGCAGGAGGATTGCCCTGGGTTCAAGGACAGCCTGGGCCACACAATGAATTCAAGGCCGACCTGAGCTACTTAGACTCTGTCTCAAAAAATAAACAAACGAAAAGCACTTCTTAGACCTCCCACCTGGCCCCGCCCATTTGGGGGCATCCACTCAGAGTGACTGCAAGAGGGTGTCCCTAGTCAGGTGCCAGGAGAGTGGGGAGTGTCTGCATCTATTTCCCATGCTGGGAATCCTGGTGCTGACGGTTTTGGTTGGTTGCTAAGCTGAGGGTGGTGCTCGTCAGGGCAGAGGCTGTCTGTGTGTGTAGGGGTCCAGGATCAGCATCAGAGGCCTGGCCCTCCAGGGCGCGCGCCATCAGCTCCTGGGTGGCTTTTGCTGACCTGGCCAGTGCAGTGCTAGCAGGTGATGCAAAGCCCTGGCGTTCCCAGGCTGACTGGCTGCAAATCTGAGCCATCACTTGGAACAGTGCCATGTCTCGGGGGCCTCAAAGAAGGTCGTGGGAGGGAAAGCACTGATGGTTCAAGTGAAGTCCCCGAGCAGAGGTAGCAGCAGCACCCGGGAGCGCGTCAGAAATGCACATTCCGAGGCCCCAGAGCCCCTCAGGGAGTCAGCAGGCTCAGGTCACCATGTGGACATCCCTTGGCTAGCCTTCTCCACTGCCAGGAGGGTGCCGGGACCTGGTCTGGATGTGAGTTTCAACACCCCTCCCCTGTAGTCACCTCGGAGTCTTGGGGTGGAGCAGGGAGCTGCTGGTCTGCACCAGGTCTGAGTTCTCAGCTACATCCTGTGCCACTCCCAGCAGCCCCAGGGGCGGGCCAGGAAAGCAGAAGCCACCTGTGCCCTGCCCCCAGGAGGTACCGTGGAGGGCGGGCCCCTCCACCTCCACGCTTCAGTTCTTGGGGACAGCTGGAGCTGGGACTGCTGGCACAACTGGCATCTGCGTGGGGCCAGAGGGTACACACTGTGGGAAGCGAGTGGCGTCCTGGGCCCCTTGTGCCAGCCAACTCGCCCTGTAGTGAAAGGGCCGGAGAGGTGCCGGGTATTTCTATGACTTCCCCTGGCCACGGCAAGAAGCCCCCCCGATGTGGCTGCTCATGGAAGCACTCAGTGCTTTCTCCTCTATGCCAAGGGAAGGGCGCTGGGAGGCCAAGTGGGTTTTCTTAGCTGATCCTGATAAGGCGCAGAGGGATGCAGCATCAGAAGCCTTTCAGGGGCTCTTCCTGGCCTGGAGGACACAGCTGAGGACTGAGGGCCACGGAAGACCGGAGCCCAGTGGCAGTGGCCACACTCTGGAGAACCTCTGGCAGGTGGTTTTCACCTCGACCCTCTACTTCCTGGAACGTAGTTTCCTCCGTTTGAAAACTTCACAAGCCACTTGCATTGGGTGAGTCCACAATAAAAACACCAATCAAATAAACAGCTCTCCAGATCAAGCTCTACTGCTCCCTGATGTCACTTGCTTCTGTCTTTGGCCAGGGGGTGACACCGCGTTCACACAACACGCTAGTATAATGCACGTAACCTGGAGTCAGACTGTCCGGATTGAAGGCCCAGCACTGCCATTTACTAGCTGTGTGAGCTTTACCAGTCTGTTCCCAGTTTCTCCATCTGTAAAACAACATTACTAATAATAATAGCTATTTCAAAACGCATTATAAAAATTAACTGCATTATACACATAAAGTGCTTAGAATAGTAGCTGGCATACAGTTACCTGTGTGTTGCATAAGCATTACATACGTAAATGTCAGCTAAGATTTCAAAGGAGTGTGGTGTTTTCGTAATGCGTCAACTTAGCGAGGCTGAACTACGTTTCCCAGAACTCCCTTCCCTGTAGATTTAGGTGAGAGTGGGCTGCAGAGAGCTTCTGGAGAGATCTGGAGTGTGAAAGAGAATCAGCAGTCAGCTCAGGTGACCTGCCGGCTCTTCTCCTGGGGTGAGGCAGCGTCTGGGGTGTCGCTGTGCACCCTTCCTGCGCCCCGACTCCTGGGCCCTGTGTGAATTTGTCCCCAAGACCAACAGCAGACACCCAACCCCACCACACCTCCAAGGGCACAGGAGCAAGTGCTGCATGGGGCCCAGCCTGTTCCTGGGCCCAGCTTGGCTGGGAGGTTCCTTCTATGTTGCCCCCTCTTCCCTCCTGGCTGCCTGCCCTCTGGACTTCAAGCTAATGTGTTCCCAAGAGTTCCCCACCACTGTGGGTATAGGAAATAAGAGTAAAAAATAATTTTCTCATGCTGAAGGGCACACGAAATCTTCAAAGTGAAGTATTTGTAATATACGAAGAGCTCTTTATAATTTACAAGGAGAGAGAGAGGGAAAGAGAGAGAGGGAGATAAAGAGGGAGGAGAGAAGGAGGAAGGGATTAAGGGAGAAAAAATAAAAAGGAAAGGAAAGGTTAGTTTAGCGAATAGCAAGTTCTTGATAGCCAAACACATCTGAAAAAATACCCAAACTCACCAGAGCCTGGAGAAATACATTTTTTCTTTTTTTTTTTTTTTTTGGTGCTGGGGATCGAACCCAGGGCCTTTCACTTGCTAGGCAAGTACTCTAACCACTGGGCTAAATCCCTGCCTGGAGAAATGCAAATTAAAGTGATTTTGCATCTACCAAACTGGAAACAACTGCAAACAGTTGGAGCACCTTTACTGGAAGTGACAGAGAGAAGGGTGCTGCTGGTGGCACTGTGCACGTTTGGGGAAGTAGCTTGACACCCATCACAATGGGGAGTCTGTTTGACTCACAGAAGTGCCCAGGTTCCTGCACAAGGGTGTTCACAACCGCGTTTTTAGTGGTGACCAAGACCTGGGGCGGGGGGGAAGTAGCTTGACACCCATCACAATGGGGAGTCTGTTTGACTAACAGAAGTGCCCAGGTTCCTGCACAAGGGTGTTCACAACCGCGTTTTTAGTGGTGACCAAGACGTGGGGCGGGTGGGAGGTAGGATGCGATGGAAGAGGCGGAGTAAACTGAGGGGTCTGTGCCTGTGAGGAAGGCTAGCACAGGTTGGGGCGTGGAGTTCCGGCTCCCTATACACACGCTGCCCCTCGCCACCCTTCAGCAAGGGCCCTGGGCCTGGAGCCCTTTCAGAGCCGCTCTGTGGGGAAGGGTGACAGCAAGGGGTGAGCTGGACGTTGGAGGCCCACACTAGCGAATGTTACCCATCTTCTTAATAGCCACTCAGTGAGGGAGCATTTGGGAGTGAGCCACCCCAGTGCCCGACACATGGGTACCTTCTGTTAGCTCGGCCTGTGGCCAGAGCTGCTACTGTTAAGAAAAATCCCGTGGCCACGCCCAGGCCACGCCCTGGCACACCAGTGCAGCACGCCCCCACTATACCACGCCCCACCACACCCCTCTGGGTGAGCCGCAGGATACAGTACTTGGATGTCACCACGTGTCATCGAAGACACAGGGGGACAAGTGAAATGAAACTCTGTGTGGAGATGCTGGCTTTCCAAATAAAATAAACTAAAAATAGAAAATAGTGGATGGTAAGGAAATGTCAAGGGTATGTCTGAAACACACAAAACATCTATTATTTACAGAATCGTTACAAATACATACTACTACACAAATGAAGGCTACAACAGACTTCAGGATAGAAGTTTCCTCTGGGGAAGGCAGGAGAGAAATGACGCTGGGAAACCTTACAGGTATTTTTTTGTTTCTTTTAAAGCCAGAACACAGCCAGGTTGATGGCGCATGCTTATGATCCCAGCACTCAGGAGGCTGAGGCAGGAGGTTGCTGTGAGTTTGAGGCCAGTCTGGGATACACAGTGAGTTGGAGGCCAGCCTGAATTACATAGTGAGACACTATGTCCAAAAAAAAGACAAGATATTTGAGGGGAGGAAGGATCTTTGTGGGTGGAGTCTGCTGGTCTCAGGAGGGATGATTTGGTCAATTTTACACAATCATCAAGCAGCTAATAGAGGTGAGGTGGATTTTGCCATCATACCCAAGGACATAGAACTAGGGGTGCCCCCTGAAGTGTGGGGATAGACATCATTTGAAAACTAATTAATACAAACAATAAGGACATTATCACTTACCAAAGACATACCCTGCATGCCCAACTCCCTGAAGTCGATGTTAGTATTCTCACTTTACAAATGGGGAAACTGAGGCTGGCCATGTGGGTCACACACTGTATTAGTTGCCTTTCTAGAGCAAATGGGTTGCAAGAGAGCAGATTTCATAAGGACATTTACAAGTTACAACATTCACCCATAAGCCAAATGCAAGAAGAGGGTCAAATGTCTATCTATGCGCTAAAGACCCAAAAGATCTAATCAAGGGCTGGGAGCCCACAGCACTGTCCCGTGTATGTCTGTGTCTGCAGATGATGGCTGAAGAAATCTTTACTGGAGGCAGGATACAATGCTCGCAGCAGAACTGATGACCAGAGCTCCTCTGAAATGAACAGCAGCCATCCCTGAAGATAGCAAAGCCCCAAGCTCCTTCTGCGATGAGAACAGCCAAGTTCCTTCAGGAGAACCAGCCGCCACAGAGCTTCTGGGAAACAGCCCGCTACTATCTTCTGCTCCCGTTCTCCTTTATGTTGGCAACAATCCTCCGGTGGATCCTCTACGCCCAGAACCCACCAACTCAGTCCAGTTGGGCGTCCCGGCTCAAGTGGACCACAATAACAAGTCCACCACACACAGTTAGTGTGGTAGACCTGGTATTAGTACTCTGGCTGTGAGACTGCAGTGTCCCCCACCATATCACACTGTGTTACACACTTTTCCGATAGGGATGTAAGGCCCAGCAGAGTTGTGAAACTAATTTCCATAAGAAGCTTCAAATAAAAATAGCTTAAACACAGGTTGAAATAAGTTATGGGACAAAGGGTCCACTCTGGGTACCTAGGGAATCCAGGCCTTGCACCCTTGTGCAGTTGGAGTGACAGAAAACAAATGTCCTCAGGCGTCTCTCCTTTTATACAGGGATGCTATGGTTTAATATGGATGGAGTCTCTGTGAGGTCTGTGTTAAAGGTTTGGTCCCCAGGGTGGCAGTGATAAGAAGTGTGGTAGAATATTTAAGGGGTGGACTGAGGTGGTGCACACCTGTAATCCCAGCACTCTGGGAGGCTGCGGCAGGAGGATCTCAAATTCCAGCCTGCCCTGGGCAGCTTAGTGACTTAATGAAACCCTGTCTCAAAATTTTAAAAAAAAAAAAAAAGGGCTGGGGACGAAGCTCAGAGCAAAGGCCCTGTGTTCAATCTCCAGTACTACCAAAGAAGGAAGGTCCTTAGGTCACTGGGGGCTGCCCTCAGTAGGGACAGGGGGGCCCCACTCTCCCCCCTCCCCTGTCTGGGCACATGAGTACTTGTGCTGATATGTGCCCCTGTCATGACGTGTTCTGCCGGCTAGAGGCCCAAACCAGTAAGGCCACCCGGTTTGGGCTTGACCCTGCAGAACTGTGGACCAAAACAAACTTCTCTTTGCATCACAAGATGTTGTATCACAGTGACGCGAGCTGATGACGCAGGCACCATGGACAGATAGGAGGCAAGGCTGAGAGTGGAATGCTTTATATTCCAGTCCAGGCCTGGGCAGGGTTTAATGCCAGCTTTTCTACTTGCTAGATTCATGAGCTTGAGTAAGTTCTTCCACTTCTCAAACTTTGGTTTCCTTATCCAAAAAGTAGAGATCACAAAGAACCTTCTTCTACGCTTTTGGAAAAGGGCAGAGTGGGTGAGCACAAATTATTACTTAGCCCTTTGAATTTAAGTCTGTATCATTAGCATGTAGTTAGCGGCAAGTTACAGAAAAATTAATCAATCAATGCATTTATGAACAATATTTAATCAACTCATGTAATAAAGAATCTAGAAGGACATGTCCAGGTTTGCTACCGTGTAGCTCATTAGTACAACAAGGACTCAAGCTCTATTAATCTACGTGTTGTCTTGCTGCCTCATGGTGGCAAGATGGCTACCACAGTGCCATTCAATAATCTTAAGTCAAGAAGAAAGGGAATGAGCAGAAAACCATAAGCTTCTTTGGTTTTGTTATTCAGGGAAATTTTTTTCTTAGAACCTTGCCCACTACCTTCCCATTCTGCAGTGGTGAAGTTTAAGACATTTGACAACCAGCATGGTGTGGACCCTGGAGAACAAGAACAGATCAGATGCTGTCCCAGAGGCTTCCTTTATCCCTGATACAAACTTTTGGATGCCGGATTGTTGGAAAAGGGGGGGGGGTCTGGGCCCAGGGTGGGGGAGATAGTATTTATCCCCTGGCACTAAAGCACTTTAATATTTTAACAACAAATACTCCATTCTGGTGTTCTCTAGCTAAATATTAGCCCTTTTCTATGTCTCACTGGTCAAAACTGGGCCACATGCACTCTCCTAAGCCAATCACTAGGGGGCTGGAGATCCACCTCAGTGGTTAGAGTGCTTGCCTTGAAAGCACAAGGCCCTGAGTTCAAGCCCCGGTACCCCAAAAAACAAAAAAACAGACTAAGCCAATCACTGCACAGGAAATTGGAATCGTGCTCAGTGGTTGGACCAATCATGATTCATAACCAAACAGAAGGAAGTGTCTGTGCAGGCGTTCATTCATGTTTTCATCCTACAACGGTCTACCTAGCAGGTGCACGGAGGATGATGGGAGGGGCGGCAGAGGAGCCCAAAGGGAGGGTCCTCACCTGACATCCACAGTGCACATTCAGGTTCTCTTCTGAGGGAACTTCTATCAGTTTTGACAGATGCAAGATGACATGTATCCACCATTACAGGGTCACTAGAGTAGTTTCAGTGCCCTAAAAACCTTCTCTGCCCACCTGTTCACCCCAATTCTCTGCCAACTACTGATCTTTTTATTGGCTCCACGACTTTGCGCTTTGCAGAAGGTCATATAGTTGGCGTCCTACCGGCTGTAGGCTTTCCACGTTGGCTTCTTTCACTTAATCATTTCTGTTGAAAGTTCTTCTGTGTCTTTTTGTAGTTTAACAGCTCGTTTCCTTCTCATGCTGAGTAGTATTCCGTTGTCTGGATGTACCACTGTTTATCTATTCACCCCTAAAGACATTGCTAGAGGTTTTTTTTATTTTACCTGTATAATACAGGTGACTAAAAATAGCACCTACCTCATGGAGTTGCTCCTGGGATTAAGCAGCAGGATGCTGGTGCTTAGTAAATGGTCTGGATTATGTCACACAGGATTCCCAGTCGAAGGCACCCTCATCGGCCCATGGAATTTCCTTTTTGTCTATGCCGGCCAGTTTCTGGCTTTGAAGCAAGCTACGTGTGCATTGTCTAAAGGCTGCGGACGCAGACACTCTCCTTTCCCATTCGTCCCTGGGGGTCCCCCAGCCTTCATTTGGAACACAGTGTTTTGTCTAGAAGTCACTGCAAACGCGAGCTGCTTGTTCGTCTTTTCTTTCCGGAAAAAAGTTTATTTTTAAATAAATTGTTCCTTTCAGAACAAAGCTTGGATCAATCTGTTTAGTCATTTTATTCCAAAGCAGACACAATAGTTTACCTTAGCTCACCCCTGAGCCTGGGTGCTGACCAGCGGTTGCAGCTCAGCCTGGCTCATCTAGGCAGTCATTCGTCCCTCCTGCTGGCCATTTGTCAGCTGTGTCCTGAGGCTCACAGACTGTAAAACCCTCTGTTTTGCAGGAAGAGTGAGGATTAAATAAAAGTCCCCTGTGAACTGTCTTTTAGTCATCTGATTGCACCGGACTTGTCACTCTACCACCTGAGTCAAAAGAAAGCATTCCGAATTTAGCTCAGTTCTCAGGGCGAGAGATGTCTATTTGATCCCCAAATGAAATTTGTGATTCTGCTGAAAGCTTTGTGAATGTTTTACTTTCTGTCCTTGTGAAGGAAGCCTGGGGACGAGGCCTTGACTGTCAGGATTTGGTCTGGTGTTTTGTTTCTGTTTTTTGGTTTTCGCGTTATTAGACATTGAACCCAGGGCCTCACACATGCTATGCAAGCACTCTACCACTGAGCCACAGCATCTAGCCCTTATTTTTTTATTTTGTCTCACTAAGTTTCTGTTACAGTCTGTGCCTAGATGTCCCCCCAAAGCCTCATGCAGTCATGGGTGGGATGTTTTCAGAGGTGGCTGGATCTAGAGTCTGTGATTACTAAATTAGTCCACTGATTGGTTTGGCATAGTTCTGTTGGGATCAAGGATGTGATACTAGGATTAAGGGTGCTAAGATTATGGGTGGGAGTGCAACCTGCCCTAAGGGAAGGTAGCCTGGATAAAATATAAAGGACAGAAAGAGTCTTGTCTATTCTTCTTGCTTGCCTTGCTGCCTTCTACCTGTCTGCCATGCTATCCTGCCTTGGATCCAGCTGATTACGGACTGAAACCTCTACAAACTGTAATCCAAATAAACCTTTCCTCCTTTTACTTTGGGTGTTAGGTATTTTGTCACAGCAACAAGAAAACTAACTAAGACAGTTTCCTAAACTGACTTGGAATTTGAATCCTGCTGCCTCAGCCTCCCAAGTAGCTGGGATTACAGGTATGTGCCACCATGTCCAGCTAATCAGGTGTATTTTTAATGCAGAGTGACAAGCTTGCAGAGTATTACAGCACTTGCCCCCTACCTCTAGCTCTCTATGTCAGAGGACAGGGTAGGGGGACATCACAGGGTCTGCTGCAGCTCCTTAGGCCAGAAAGCACATTTTACTAACTACCCTCAAAGTGGTAGTATTAGAAGATGGGACTTTCGAAACACTGTAGGACCTGAGGATGGGATCTGAAATGGGATTATTAGTGGCCTTATAAAAAGATTCTTGAGAGTGCTGGGCCTTTGCATGACGTGAGGATGCAATCAGAAGATGCTATCTAGGAGAAAGTAGGCCCCACCAGACCTGCAGACATGTGATCTGGGAATTACTGGCCTCCAGAACTGTGAGCAATAAATTTCTGTTGCTTACAAGTTACCCAATCTAAGGTGTTTTGTTACGGCAGTCTACACAAACTAAGACCTGTTGTCTTTGTCTTCTCTTTCTGCAGACACTCTGGGTGGGGACAGGCAGTGCCTGGTAGCCTTGAAACCTTGTGTGTTTCTCACTATGGAAAGAAGTGACTAATAATGAGGAAAGAGTGTCAGAACTAGAAGAGAGGGCTGATGCAGGTGGCCTTATACTCAGAGAAACTTTAAAAAGAACAATGGATCATGGAAAAT
Organism: Hystrix cristata; assembly: GCA_004026905.1. NCBI lineage: Eukaryota > Metazoa > Chordata > Mammalia > Rodentia > Hystricidae > Hystrix > Hystrix cristata. The sequence goes on along the minus strand of PVJO010003380.1, from coordinate 101,339 downwards.
GGATCCAACAGCAGCTAGATGACACGAAAAGACTAACCTAAGATTAATTAGAATTAGTGAAAAATCAGAAGATGGCACGAATGGCATAAAAAAACCTGTTTACGGAAATCATAGCAGAACATTTTTCAAGTGTGGGGAAAGAATTTAACATGCAGGTAAGTGAGGCCTATGGAACCCCAAACAGCCATGATCAGAAAACAACTTCCCCATGACATACCATAGTCAAAGTCCCAGAAATTCAGCACAAGGCCAGAATCTTAAAATCTGTCAGAGTAAAGGCACATTAGATAGACAGATGAGAATTACAGCAGATTTCTCAACTCAAACCTAAAGGCCAGGAGAGCTTGGTGTGAAATGTTTCAAGCCCTGAAAGAAAAGAACTTCCAACCCAGATGTCTATATACTGTAAAATTATCTTTCAAAATTAATGGAGCAATAAGGTATTTCCACGACAAAGAGCATCTTAAGAAACAATGATCATCAAACCAGCATGCCAAAAAATTCTGAAGAATATCTAGAAAGATATTCTAGGTATCTAGATTCTAGATGTCTAGAAAGACAACACGGCCAATAATACCACAGTCTAATAGAATGAATATATCAGATAGGAGACCGGTTAAGCAGAAGGGTGCGGGGAGGAGGAATTAGCAACAGGAAAATAATGAGATGTCAGGAACAAGTCAATACCTTTCAGTAATAACCCTCAATGTAAATGGTCCCAATTCCCCCATCAAAAAACATGGATTAGGGCTGGGGATTTAGCTCAGTGGTTAAAGTGCCTGCCTTGCAAG
>PVJO010003380.1:0-100448 GCA_004026905.1 Hystrix cristata | reverse complement strand
CAAGGCAAAACTGACCAGAAGAAGCAAAGAAGATTAGTACATATTGGTTAAGGGAACAATTGAACAGGGACAGATAACAATTGTGAATATATATACCAAATACTGGTGCACCTAAATGCATAAAACATACACTACTGGACAGAAAAGATCAGATAAACATCAACATAATTATCCATAGGGAGACCTCAATACCACACTGTCACAAACAGATCAACTAGACCAAAAAAAAAAACAAACCCAACAAAGAAATATCACAGCTGAACCATATTTTTGAATAAATGAACTTATTTGTTGTCTACAGAGGGAGAGAGGCCTTGCCAGCCACTACACATGGGCAGACAGCCCTCAGGGGCTGAGGGTAGGCTTGGCACCTGAGGGGAACCTCAAGACCCCACAAACTTGGTGCCAGGCAACGTGGAGAAGGCACTAGTTCCACCACAGAAAACCAGCCTCCTTCTCAGACCCTTGCTGGCCACCACAGGCTGGAAGGCGGGTCTCATTAGCCAAGACTTAGATAGTCTGGTCCCTGAGAGACTTGGCCCTGGTCACTGGACTGCTAAATCCCAAGCCTGAGATTCGAATCCAAAGGTATCTGACTGTAAGCCTGCGGCTTTTCTCTTTCTGCTATGCTGCTTTACAAACAAATGAGGTTTGGTGGATGTCAAGAATCATAAACGGCTTTTAAAGACATAAAGACTTTGAGAAAAAACCCAAAAAGATTCAAAATGCATTTTCCTCAGAAGTCAAGGAGGAACACAGGAGTGGGAAAGGAGGAGTGAGGGGGCAAAGGAAAGCATTTATTCCCTTCATCACAAATGGAGCCGTCTTTCACGCACTCCACGCTTTCTCCCTCCCCACGCCCAGCCCCTGGGGAAGTTCCAGCCCTTCCCCATCCTGGGGCCCGTCAGCTCTCCCACCGGAGCAGTGGAGTGGGAAGTCAGAAGTCTGGTCACTGAGTCCCAAGCCAAGTCAGGCAGCCCTTCAGAGGCTTGGGAGGCTCTGCTCTATGGTGCTTCTAAGAAGGGGGCCTTCGGGGTGTGGTAACCTGCACAGAAGGCCGTGTGTCTGCAGGTTGCATGACCACATGACCTGCAGGCATGGGGGCCACTCGGGACGATGCTGGCTCTCCATCTCTCCGTTGGCAGCCTTGGCTGTGCCTCCTGCACCGTGAAGCCCCCAAGGTGCCTGGGGCACAGGCCACACAGAAGACAGGGAGGCGGCACGGTACACAGGGCCTCGGTGCCCAACAGCTGGGCTGAGCTGGGGATGGCCACCTTGCTCCTGAGCCCAGTGTCATCCGTTGGACAATCCTGTCCATATTTTAAAAAGAAAGCCACCAGCTGAGTGTGGTGGCATATGCCTGTGATTCCAGCACTCTGCAAGGCTGAGGCAGGAAGGCAGAAAGTTCAAGCCCAGCCTGGGCAACTCGGTAACTTAGAGAAACCCTGTCTCAAAGCAAAAAATTAAAAAATGGCTGTAGCACAGCAAAAAAGACAAAAGGGAAAACAACTAACAGCTAATATCATTCACAGGGCATCACCTCTCCACACTGGCACAACCTGGAGGGATAGGTAGATTTCTCTCTCGCTCTCTCATATTGCAATTCTAGGACAGAAGGGCACAAAGTCAAAAACGGTTGCTCTCATTTATCCCCTCCATGATGTTACGATGTTACGTGGAAGCCCCTCCCTGGGCATCTTTGTCTCCCTCTTTGTTCCTTTTTAGATGCTAAACTGAGTGTCATAAATAACAGAAATTTTATTCCTGGGGTCCAGAAGTCTGTGATCAAGGTGTCTCAAGGCCTCTTCCTTGATTGCGAGTGGCCATCTTCATGTCTTCATGGTGTCATTCTTTATCGATGAGTCTGTCGCCAAATTTTCCCTTTTTATAAAGGCATCAGTCATTTAGATTAGGATCCACCCTAATGACCTCATCTTAACAAACTAGGTCTTCAACAGCCTCATTTCCAAATAAGGTCACATACTGAGATACTAGAAATTAAGAGTTCAACATACAAACTTTTGGGGGGCTCAATTCAATTCATAGCACCTTTTCCTAGCCCAGCTCTCTGCCTCTCTGTCAGCTCTGGGGACCTCCTTATATCTTTCTCTTGTAATACATTCTCTTTGTTTCAAAATCTGTTTCACTTCAAAATCTTTGTTTCCAAAATCTGTTTCTGTGACTGGCAATCCAAGAACTCTGACCCACAGGGCTCCCAGTGGCCAAGGGGTGTGGCCTGGCCCCTGACACCACCCTGATTCTCCGGCTGCTGTGACAGGGTCAGAAGCCATCTCAGCCTACAAGGTCCCCTCGCAGGAGTCAGGGGGAGGTGTCAGGCAGTGGCCCACTGTGAAGGCCAGGGCTTGGTTCCAGAGCCAGTGTCACCACCTCTCAAAGCTGGCTGCCTAGGGACCTGGCTGCAGGGCCTGGGATGCAAATGTCCCCAAAACCTAAGGAGTCTGTAGGAGCACTGATAGTCAGCCACAATTTTCTAAATCCTGAGTCTGTGGCCTCATTTTCTGCAACAAACTCTCCCGAGCATGCCTTTCTGATTTGACCTGTGGCCCGGCCTATCGGTTCTGTTTCTCGGGAACACCGTGACTCGCAGAGCCCCTTAGCACGTTTCACATCAGAGATGTTCACAGCGCCAGGCAGCAGCTGCTACTGCTCCTCAGAGGCCCTCCCAAGAGGGCTGGCTGGGAAGGACCCATCCTGGGGAGTTTTATTTGGTGCGGTGTCTGCTTCCCCTGGGACCGCAGCCTACACCCAGCACGACTCTAGAAGCGTTGTTTCTGCACACACCCTTGGCAGTGGGAAGGGTATACCCCAGAGATGAGCAGGGCACGGTTTATGTGGCTGTGCATGGGAACCTTGCCTCCATCTGCCATTGTTTTCGTGCCCATTCCCCTGAGGTTGCTCTGTCTTGGCTGTGTGGCCAGGAATCTTTGACCCTTTCCTCTTCCTCATCTTCTGGAGTCAGTCAGTGGTGCGCATCTCAGAACTGGCAACTTTTCCAGGCAGTGCCCTGAGGGAATGCTTTTAAGGGAGTGGAGGAAGCAAGGAACAGGGCAGGGGAAGGCACCGAGCAAGAAAGCAGTTCAGGGCAATGCCGAACTTGATTGTCAGGAGGCTAAACCACAGCATACTTGAGGCAAAGAGTTGGTACTCTGTACTCCATATCAGTCAGCCATGATCAGGTGCCACTTCTGGGTGCCACTTCCTAGGGGAGGAGTCCATTAGCCCAGGGACCGCCTCCCCAGAGGGTAGCAGTTGAGCGCCACCTGCAGCCACCACTCTCAGCGGCTGTGGAACAAACCCTGGGACCCCAAAGGGGAATCTGGGCAGGGCTCCAATATCAGGTCTGGTACGCAAAATGAGTATCCATAAGTAGTTGGTGATTGGTTGACACCTACCTCCTCAACCCGTTTATATGAGAGAATTCTACTATGAAAGAATACTGTGATATGGGTGAGCTGTCTACTCCTCAAAGCATTTTACAGACACACTCTGTTGACAAAATGCTAAATTCACCTGGTGAACAGAAATGGGAGAAGCCTAGAGAATCCACACCTCCCTGTCCATGGGGTAAGTGTGGACGGGGCAGGCATGAAGGAAAGAGGTACTATCTTCGACCCTTGAGAGGCAGGACAAAAGTTATATCCCCCACTACCACGACCCTCCTTGTGTTTCATCTGGAGGATGAGTCATCTCCCACTTTCCTTCCTTCATCCTCCCCAAAGTCCAAGTCAACCAAGGAGGAGCTCCAGATGGCTCACCCACGAGTAGGTCTTCTTGGCTGGTTCTGTGAAGATTAATTAGTCACCAGCACAAGTCTGAAGGCCAAATCAAGAGGCAATATGGCAGGGAGAGGGAGGGTGAGAGGGGCCTGGGTATGACACAGATGGCGTCTCATCCAAGAGCTCTGCTGAGAAACACCGACGTGGGATGAGCCAGGTATGTGCCACACGTCAGCTCCATGATTCACAGTCCCAACTGCATGAGAATCACCTGGAGCGCTTTCAAATATACGGATGTCCAGGCTCTTCCCCTGTGATGTAAGTGGTGCCTTGCAGCCTGGGGATCAATACAGTATTTGTTTAAAGCTCCCTGGGCAATTTCGCTGTGCACTTAGCAAGGAAGCACACTGTTGTAGTGCCTGCCATTCATCTGAACTGCAGTCAAAGTTTATTATATTTGCTCCATTATTTATTATCTGTGCAGCCCTGTATTTGGCAAGATGGAGGACACAGGCAATTGACACTGGAAGCAGGGAAGGATTTGGTGACTCCAAAGGTTTGTGTTCAGAGTCCAGCTGTTTCTTTTCAGCTGCATGACTTTGAGAAAATCTCTGAAGTTACTTGGTTTTCGGTTTCTTCACCTCTAAAAAAGTGGAGGTAGCTGGAATGGAGGCGGATGCCTGCAATCCTTGCACTCTGGGAGGCTGAGGCAGGAGACTCAGCCTGGGCAATTTAGTAAGACCCTGTCTCAAAATAAAGAAATGAGTGTGGGGGTGTGGCTCAGTACAAAGGCCCTGGGTTCAGCCCCCAGTTCCACAAAAATGAACTACAAACAAAAAGTTGGGGTAAGGGCAGAGAACTGAGAAACCTGTGGCTTACACTTCCTCTGCTCTTAGCTGAGTTCAGAGATCACGTCAAGACAACCATTTCCAGAAGTCTCCACCTTCAACTGCCCAGAAGCTGAGTTCAGGTGAAGAGAAGGAAGGCCAAGAGATCCATATCTTGAGGACGCTTCTAGGCAGTCTCTTTGGCCACTTGAGGGGACCCGCTTGAAATGCCCTGGCCAAGCAGGTGTCCTCCTGGGCACCCCCCGTGAAGTTCTGTGGTTCCGTCTCACTTGCTCTGGACGAGCCCTCCACGCAGCTCCTCTGCGGTTAGTGCTCACTGACTACTTTCAGGTGACCATGAGGATCATTCCTGGATCTTGTCCACGAGGCACATTTTCTTCCTAAGTGCCTTGCTGCCTCCCTGACTTCCTCTTGCCTCCCAACTTCGATTAGTTCTACTCAGCAGTTGAGTCTTAATTTCCAGTCCTCTCTGCCAAGTTCCCCTTTCCTTGTAGGATAAGCTGGCTGTAGGACAATGATGCATCTGTCCACTGGGACTCTAGAACAAGGGAATTCCCAAAGTGCGTTTTCCTGTGATTTCCACAATTCTCCTCCGCTGGGTCCTGGGTCCTCGGCCCTCTCACTCAGCCCTGCTCTGGGAAAGGAGTAGCTGTCCCAGTGGCTGCAAAGGCTCTGGCCTGCGTTAGAGAGGAGGAGACAGTGAGCTTCCTAATCGATGATGCCTTTATTAAAATTGTATACCTCAAAAGCTCTGACAGGACCTCAGTCAAATCCAGGAGGTTATGGCCACGGGGGATTAAGAGTTGTTTCCAGCTCTTCTTGTCAGTCTTCCGAGAAGCAGCTATAAAAACGGGGTTCAATATGTCCAAGACGCAGGGAGGGAACTGACTTCGAGGGTAAAGGGGATGACCAGGGGCAGGCAGGGCGAGGGTCTGACCTGTGTGCAGGCAGAGCAGGAAGGGGAGCAGGCAGTGGGAACCTCACACTGCAGTGCAGCGCTGGGGTGTCTTGGCCAAGCAGAGGTCACTGTTGGAGGGGCTGCGCCCCAGGCGGGAAGGCCTAGCTGCAGAACCTCTGTCATGCTCAGAGGTCCTGTGGGGAGCAGCTCCAGGAAAGTGTGATCTGCATGTGACGCCACGGTGAGACCAAGGCGCACAGCCAGAGGTGGTCAGCGACGTGTGCCCCTAGGAGACTGGAGGGCGCGCCTCCGTGGCTGCAACTCCTCCACTCTTGGCTGGTGTATATTCCACCCAACGGGCCCAGGACATCACAGCACCCCTGTCGTGGTGATATGGCCATTGAAAGGTGGCTGGCTCTGGGCCTAGCTGGATATGTAGTTGCACTGGTGGCAGGTGGAGGACCCCAGCAGTGCTCAGCTCTCCCTTCACTAGACCTGCCGTTGGACAGTAAAGCTATTCCGCAGGGTGAAGGCCCTTTGGGGCGAAGGCCCTGATGGTAGAAGCCCCCACACTGTGGCATCAGGCTGGCACTGCACCATGGCAAGAGCCCTGGAAGGAAGCTTGGGAAGACACCATTGCTCCCACTTACAGAAGAGAACACTGAGGCTCACAGAGGCTGCAGCGACAGACCCACAGCCACAGACTCGGTAAAGGACGGAGGGCAGAGAGCAAAGCCTTGATGACCGCCACACTCTCAGAACACAGCTGTGTCTCCCTGCCTTCGGAGAGCTTACCCCAGCTGTGGGGCAGAGGCATAAACACACAAACGGCGCTCTGCAAAAGCATCACTCTCAGAGAGGAACTGGGCCAGGTCGGAGAAGGGCACGAGGAGCCGGTGAAAGCGATGTGCGATCAGGATTTGCTTTGGTATAACGGACATCTAGGGGGCAATTGGTGAATTAGAACAAGGTCTACGGATTAGAAAACAGCATTAGCAAACGTAATGTTTTAATTTTTATGATTATACTGAAGTAGGAGACTAGGGCATGGCAGAGTGGTGGGAGCAACTGGGCCCGACCTGCCATGGAAGAGACTAGCTAACCACGCACGTGGGGCAGCAGCTCCCGAGCCTGACACAAGACGAGCTGGGCCCCGCACCCCCATCTTCTGACAGGAGAACTTGCCGAGCGAGCCTACCTGATGCCGGTCTTCTAGCATGAGCTCAAGTGGGGCCACCCGGATCAAGTATCAAAGAAGACACAAAAGGATGCCAGCAATTGACTCCTCCTCTTGTTCTTGCCCTCTTGTTGCTTGCAGGATAGATCTTCTCTTTTTCCTTCAAAGCACCCTTTGCTCCTTGAGTACTTCTTTTCCTTTTCTTCTTATTTCTACCCTAAAATCAGCAGTGTTCCTTCACCTTCGCCAACTGTTATGACCCATTCACTGACCAGGACAGTAAGAACAGACTCCAGCACAGGAATGCTCTGGACGGTTTCAGCTGCATCTCCTCTCTCTCCTCCCGGTCTTTGGTGCAGGTGGCTGGGAGGTTGGGCGTGGTCAGGACGATGGAACAGGAGCCTTCTCTTTCTGTGTAGTCTCAGAATTTCCCTTGTCAGGCTTTTCTGCAAGGCTTCTCCAGCTGGGTAGCTGTCTTGTGACATGGTGGCTTGGGTGCCTAACGTGCCAAAGTGGAAGTCACTAGAGCTTCTTGAGTCTCCATGCCAGAAGAGGCACATGTCACTTCCACAGCAGTGCAGTTCTGTTGATCCAAAAGGGCCCCCGAGCCAGCTGGAATGGGTGTCGAGCGACTCACAGGAGATAAGGTTATCTGGGTGCTGTATGTGGAGTCCAGCCTTGAAACCGTAACAGCCAGAGTCCCACCAGGAAGCAGAGCCACTAGATTTGCTGAAGGAACCAGGCCTTGCACAACTGTGGGAGAAACTGAGGAAAAGGAAGTAAAAAGGAGATCTGTGAAGGACAATTTGAAGCTCGCAAAGGAACCTGGAAATCCAGGGCTGTCTTGCTGCTGGAACAGGCCCATGAGGAGCCTGGGGAAGTCAGGAGAACAGGGTGACCACACAGCCAGAGAGAGCACGGACGACCTGGCAACATCAGCATCTTTCCAGCCATCTCTCTCTGCATTTGAACCGTGATGACTTGAAAAGGACCCTGGTAACTCTTTCCCTTCTGCCTTCCAAATCTCACACAAAGGCTTCATTGAGCAAGTCTAAGCTGGAACCGCATAGGGAGGGAATTACCACAAACCTAGCTCCAGCCTGGCAGAGACGACACAGTATAAAACCACCACAACAGGAAGAAAAAGAGGCCCACAATGGAGGGCTTGCAACGTGGCTGGAACCTGTGAGCACATTTCTTGTAGCCAGAAAAGGACTCCAGTGCAAAGGGACATCAAATAGAGGACATTTATTAAGCCTAATAAACACAATGCAAACCATAATCAAACATACCACTTTTCCATGGGTGACCTCCAGCAAAACCTCAATTACCAAGAAACATGGCTGAGTTTTAAAGCTTAGGCTAAATTCTTTTAAAATATCAAAAGGATAGCAAATTTAGATTAGGAATTTATCCAGACCTGCTTTCTAGCTCAAATGTACAATAATGATGATGATGGCCAACATTTTTATCCTCACTGCCACTTCCCAGGTCCTGTATTAAGAGTGCTAATCCTTGTTCAACCTTATAAAACAGGGATAATGATCATTGTCCCTATTTTTATAGATGGGGCCATTGAGGCACCGAGAGGCTAGAAGCCTCCCAAGCTCACATTCAGTTAAGTGGCAGAGCCGGGCTTGAACCCTAGAAGAGCTAAAGGCATCTCAGAATCAGTAGGCTGAGATGCCTGTCATACTCTGCCTCCCACAGTGTCCACACGGTGCACTGTCGGGACCGACGACGTTGACAGGACGGCCTTGGGCATCGACAGAGGTGCACGTTTGTAATGAACTCTCTTATTCATTCAGCCAAACAAGATTGATTCAACGTCTGCCATGTGCCAGGCACCACACTAGGCTCTGAGATTACAATGCCGAGCAGAGCCTGACCCAGCCTCCTTCCGGAGTGTGCAGATGGTGGAGGAAGATGCTGTTATTCCCAAGCTCCCAAATGAGAATGCGATTGCCGGCTGGTGTGTATGTTCCAAGGAAGATGAGTCACCTACCTGCAATCCCATTATTTTCTGTATCTTTCAACAGGAAAGTGTATATTTTCTGGAGAGCTTTTTTTTTTTTTAAATCAAAGAATCAAAGCTAATTACTATACTCCAAGCATCCCTACTTACCACCTGCCTCCACAGTCCCTTCCCACCCCTGCGTGGACAGGGCAGCACCAACTCCTTTGTCAGCATTGCCTCTTACCCTGGCTGGGTCCTTTTCCCGTCTCTTGCTAATATTGCTCTCATCTGTTGGGTTTGTTTGGCTACAGCCCTCCTTTTACCTCTGCTACAGAACCATCATCTCAGAAATTAAATGGACAACAGTAGCTGGGTAATTATTCAGTAGCTTTTCCCAAGAACACTGAGGATATTTTGAAATTATACACAGTTATCCTCCCATAGATCTCATAGGCCTGGAAAACAGCAAGTGGTTTTAATCTTTCCAAGGAAGGGACAAGTGGAAAATGAATAATTTCAACAACCTCTCTCATGCCCTGACAAAATACTCAACACCCACAAATTAAAGGAGGAGAAGTTTATTTTGGCTCAGTTTCACTCCATGCATGGTTGTCTGGTTCCAAGGCAGAAAGGGCCTGGCAAAAGGGCCTGGCAAAAGGGCCTGGCGAAAGGGCATGGCCAAAGGGAATGGCCAAAGGGAATGGCCAAAGGGAATGGCCAAAGGGCATGGCCAAAGGGAATGATGGAGGAAAACTGCCTGCCTCGTGACAGCCAGGAAGCAGAGAGAAAGAAAGAAGGGAGGAGCTGGGGACAAGGGCTGGATGTGGTCAGAATGCTCTTTTATCCCAGTATCTTTGCTAGGGACCATTGAAGCTAGCTGGACAGTCAGTGCAAGGAACTTTTTAAATGAGCGTCTGTGGCTTTGCATATTAAAGCGTAGCACTTTCTTCTGAGTTATTGTTCTGCCTTGGGAGTTATGGTCAGAAGGTGTTATGGACTGAGTACTTGTGTCCCACCAAGATTCATATAATGAAGTCCAGTGCCCAGTGGTGGTACTATGAAGTGGAGCCTCTGGGAAGTCAGTAGATCATGAGACTAGAGCCCTTATGAATGGGATTAATGACCTCGTCAGAAGAGACATGAAAGAGACGATCGCTCCATCATATGAGTACACAGTGAGAAGACAAGAGAGCTATCAGAGAGCTGTTGTAGTTTAGATCTAAAATGTCCCTCCAAAGTCTCATGACTGGAGGGGGTGGGTCATTTGGAGGTGTGGCTGCCAGGCGATTTCCTGTCCCCTGATCCTCCCATCTATCTCTTTAAATTGCAGGTGCTGAGTGTTTTGTCCAGCAATAGGAAAATGACTAATACAAGAGCCCTCACCGAGAACCCACCACACTTGTACCCATATCTTGAACTTCGGCCTCCAGAATTGCAAGAAATAAATGCCTGTTGTTTGAGCTGTCCGATCTATGTCATTTTTGTGATAGCAGCCCAAACTGACTGAGACGTAAGGGTGAAAATATAAGGAAAGAAAAAGGAACATTTCCGTTGACTTTGCAAGTTCTCTAAAGCCTTTATGTCGATTCCTTTCACATGCGCAGAATTTTTGTCTTCTCAAATTGAATGCTTCAGAGTCTCACCTCTTGAAGAATGACATAGAAGTTACAGAGCCTGCGGTAACTAATGACTCACCAGCTGGTGTCCCTGAGGCTGGTGGGCAGCAGTGAGTCACCTAGTGTCGAGTGGGGTGAGTAGACTCCTCGCAGGCCCCGCCCAGTGTGGCCGTGTGGTTCTCAGCTATTACTTGGTTTCATTTCATCCTCACGTTCCCCTTCCAGGATGGAAGAGTGATATCACTGCTGTTCACCGCCACGCCTCGGGTTCTTCTGTCTGTCCAGCCAGAATTGCTCTTCCTGCCCCCGCTGAAATTAGGCTTCTCCAGCCAACTTGCTCTGGCCAATGACACATGAGTGAAAGTGACACAGTTTGTGTGCACAGAAATACTTCAACCCTGTCTCCTGCCGCAGTGATTTTGGAAGCACACGTTGAGTTAGAAGAGCCTTAGAACGCCTGGGAAGGCTGAACCAATCCATGGGAATCGGCATCTTGGAGAATAACATGGACCCATAGTGGATGTTTACCATACGTGAGAGATAATCGTAATGCTTAATATTAATACAACTGATACTGCCTGATCGAGTAGGTATGACTATCCTGATTTTAAAGATAAAGAAACTTTATAAAGGATTTGTGATGGTAAAAATTTTAAATCCAAAGTTATTTAAGGCCTTTGCTATCTCCCTCCCATAATTTATATTTCTTTCTCTTTCTTTTCTTTTTCTTTTGTCTCTAAACAGCACACCCCCTTCACCCAGAATCCCATCTCCTATCTGCATCGGTCCCCATGTTACTAGGACAAGGTCCCCGAAGGCAGAGATTGTGCCATGGGGTGTGGTGCACACCACACATGATCAATAGCGATCTCTTTAAATGAATCATTCCCAATAATGTCTTGCTTGCATTACTTTTTTATTCTGAGATACCAAATAGCCCACTATGCAATGATTTATCTTAATTGGGAAGTCAAACATCTTGAGAAAAAATAAAAAATCTTAATTACATTTAGAAATTATCATCCACAGACCTTTCTCGAGTGCCAGACCGCTGTGCAGTGCATTCTGCATAAATAATCCCAATGGGTCCCGGTGTGCTGAGTCTCCAAGGATAGCTGCCACCAATCCTCTCTCCGCTGTGTTCCCAGGCCCAGAGGTGGAGTCCTTTCCCCTGACCTTGGACCTCATCTGAACTTGTGACTTGCTTGGACCAATAGACAAGTGGAAGGGGCGCAGTTTCAATTCCGAGTTTATCTCCTAAGAGACCCGGCAGCTTCTACGTTTACTCCGAAGAGCCAGAAGCCGCACTGTAAGGAAGCTCAGGTGGATAAGGAAACCCATCACAGCTGTTGTCTCAGCCCTTGTCTCGGACGGGCTGCAGGGAGTCAGGAGTGAGCAAGTCTGTAGGTCAGGGGTGCTCTGTGACTCAAGGTGTGCATGGTGTGCGCCTGTAAAGACTATGGAAACAAAGAAGACTGGATCCTTTCAAATTAATTTTAACTACCTTGCATGTTCATGGGTAACATAGTCATTGAGCATGGTGGGCAGCATTTCCCAGCAATGGCCATAGCACTGTCCCCCAAGCCACACTCTCTTCTACCCTGTGAACTTGCCATTTCTCCGTCAAGGGAAGGTCCAGCTCCCTGCTCCTTTGGCCAAGAAAGACACAGCGCTTTCTTTCATCAGTGTCACACTGTGGAAATGATCCACGCCAGTCCTCATGCTGGCCTGGCTCTTAGAAGCCAGCTGCCACGTATGCAAAGTACCCACCATGAGCCTCCTAAGGGGTAGGCGGCTGGAGCTGATGCGCTGGCCCTGGGGGATGAATCAACACTTGGGGTAGCGGGAGGCCAAGGAGTACAGAATGGGGCATACACTTCAAGTGAAAACCCTCTGGGAAGTGGTTTCTCCTACTGTCCCAGGCGACACCATGTATGAGGTGTGATCGAAATACATGGTGAGGGTTTCAATTCAGTAGGGAGATCTTTTTCAAATGGGAAGGGGAACAGGAGATGGAGGGAGGGGAGTAGAAGGAAGGGAAAGGGGATTTTTAAAAAAAGAGAATTGAAGAAAAAAATGGAAATAGAGTTTTTGCAGACGGGAAGGAGAGCAAGAGTTGCAGGGAGGGATGGGAAGGGAAGAAGACAAAGAAAATTAAAATGTGTTATATACATGCACAAACTCCCCACAATAAATACAATCATTGTGTGCTCTGAACATGTACTAATAAAAAAGAAAACGATGTATTCCAATAAAAATCACATTGGCGCTAATCCCCCATAAAAATCTCCCCCTCACTTGAAACACATTTACCCCATCATTCCTGCCCTTTCTGAAACAGTTCTGGAAGTCTTCTTTCCTAAGTGTCTTTATGATATGTGATAAAAAACAAACAAACAAACAAACCGTGAAAGTGGCTATTTCATGCCCTCCAGTGGAAAGGCAGGCTCGTAAAAATATTACCATGTGTCCTCATCCACCTTATTCACTGGATCGGGCACTGTGTGACTTCTGGTTCTTCCCCAAAGTCAAAACGACCATGAAAGTAAATGTTTTGAATTACTCAGGACATTACCACACCATGACAGCCCAAGGACAGATACCCATGGAAGAGGACTTCCAGAAGAGCTTCAGAAAGTGTCAGGAACAACAGCATAATTGTGTTCAAAGTGAGGAATGTTTTTAGGGGGATTCAAGGCAATGTTGCTCTATTTTAACAAATTTAAAAAAAAAAAAAAAGTATACATTCACCGTATTTTTTGATCACACCTCCTAGAACAGACATAAATCATTCAACTGAGCTCTTTCCAAATCCAGCCCTAAAAAGTCATGAGCACAATAAATGGGTATGTTAAGCCACTAAATACTGGGGTATTTTGGTTCATAGCTATAGACGACCAGAACACTGACTAATAAATGTCAGAAAGTGATGGGTAATTCATTTTTTGATCACCCTGTATTTAGGGTATAAATCATATATTTCAGGCTTCCACAGGCTCTGAGTTCCAAGGAGAGTGCATTAACATTACTGCCCGAAAGTCAGCAACTCCGAGTGCAGTACCACAGCCCGGTCGCCACCACCGATGCTGTGCCCTGCCGGACTCTGCTAGGAGCACGTGTGTCCCCACATCGATGAGCCCGGCGCCTCACAAAGTGGTGAAGACAGTTCCTTCAGTTCCGGTCCTCACCCCAGCAATGGCTTCTGTCCCATTCAAGCTGCAGGGTGAGGAACAATCAGCGCAGCGTTGATTCTCCACTGTCCCCCCTCCCACCCCCCACCCCTGCTTCTCTCTGTGGCCACTACCCAGTGAGGACCCCACCCCCACTCCCTACCCACACGTCCCAGGCAGCCAGCGGGCACAAGGCGCTGTCGGGAGAAACACTGCTAGTTCCTCCCACTGGTTCTTGCCAAGATGCCCTTGTTGGGAATTTGTAAGGAACTGGGAAAAAACAACCAAAAACCATACAAATGAGAAAGCTATAAATGGTCCTCCATACAAAAATCCTTTTGCAAGAATGAAAGAGAAGCAACAGAGATTTTAAACACATTTTTCTCTTAAGCTCATATCTCTGCTCATGTCAGAGAGCTAGATACAGAGGTGGCAACTACGAAGTCTGAAAGGTCTCTGCCCCCAGGGACAGGAACCAGCCTCAGAGGAGCAACAGGCAAAGGAGGCGGAAGTGAAGGTACCCTGGAGAGGCGCCTTGCTGGGGCAGGTCCCCAGCACTCAAGGAAGAGCCGTAAGAGCCTGTCCATAACATAAGGGGAGAGTCCACTCCCCGGGGAACCCCTGGAGCCTCTGTTCCTGAGATGGCTAAATTATTGATGGGAAACATCTGAGGCTGTGGTCTGAATGCACAGTGCTGGCAGTCAAGAGACAGTCACTCTGTGCTCCTCAGAGACACCTAAGGTGGCTGCGACGGTGTTGAGGTGGTTAGAGTTTCCAAAGGGCCCTGAACTAGAGGCAGGAGCAGCAGCAACAGGAGCTCTGGGCCAGATGTTGGCTTATCTAACGATGTTCTTTATTTATGCCTGAGCCCCTAGGACTTTGATGGCGCCTCCAAACCTCTGTACAAAGGAGCGGCTCTGGGCAGCGCCTTTCTCCCTTTTCATCTGCTCGGTCTGCTGACTCAGGTCAGAGCCTGTCATAGTCAGTTAGAACTGCCACAGCAAAGGTCTGCGATCTGGGTGGCTTCAACAGCAGAGGTCTACGGCCTTGTGGTTCTGGGGGCTGGAAGTCCAACTCCAAGGTGCCCACAGAGTGGGGCCCTCCTGGGGATGGGAGGCAGGATCTCCTCCTGCCTCCCTCCATGTTTCTGCTGGTTGCCTGCAGATTTCTGTGGTCCTTCATGTGGCTTTTCCTTGTGTGCTTCTGTGTCTAAATGTCCCCTTTTGATAAAGACACAGGGGTGTTAGATTAGGACCCATTCTCATCACCCCATCCTAACTTATCTGCAAAGACTTTATTTCTAAAGTTCCCATTCACAGTGGTTAGGGATTAGGACTTCAACATCCTCCACTCAGCTTTTTGTATCAAACCTGGTACTCAATTTCTCTGCAAGTCCCCATCTTGGCGGAAGTCTCTTGGGCCCAACTGCAGGTCACCCTGGCTCACACACGGAGCCCCACAACACATTTGGGTCCAGCTCTCACTCCAGAGCCCCCTTTGAATCAGCACTCTGACCTGGAAGTCCCTGGACTCAGGAACGATATGGTTCTCTGTGTCACTGTAGTCAGTCTTGTCGGCTTCTAGAGGGCACAGCCCACTTCTGTCCCCTAGTGTGTGCGGGAAGGAACCAGGCTGCAGATGGTGACCATCACCCGTGTGTGAATGTGTTTGGGTCCCAGTTCAAGTCATCTCAGAGGTCTGGGAAACACCTGGGGTCACCGCCAGTGCACAGAACTGGCCTCAAGGGACCCACTGACCAGCCTCAGCTCTCACCCACTCAGTGGCTTTGAGCCAGGCACTTCACCTTCCTGAGGCTTTCTTCCCACACCTACAGAGCACACTCATTGTGCTGGGTGTTCAAGGACCTTAGGGTCATTGGATTCTATGATTCGAAATGGGCAGGCCGAAGGGAGCAGAAAGGATGTGTGATGTGGAGTGACATATATTCCTCCCCAGCCAATCCCAGGGCTGACAAAGTCTCAGTTGTTCATTGGTTAAAACTCAGAGGCCAGCACATTTCCAAGGGCATGAAATGTGTTTAGTTAATATTTGGTGTATATATAGAAGCATCATCATCATCAAATTAACAAACATCACAACTGCAACCCATTTTTCATGATCTTTTTACCCTTTCTGAGACAAACCTGAGGAACAGAATCTCTTGTAGTCAAATTGACTTCCCTGAAGAGCCTGGAGCAGTTAGCAGCCTCATGGTCTGTTGTGCCCCCATATACACGTAGACACCGCAGACTCTGGGCAAGGAGCCTGCTGCCCAAAGGCTTTTCAGGAACGCCTTTGTCCTCAAGCTCCACAGATGTCCCATCCCCCAGAACTGCTCTGTCCTCCTGTCGACGAGCCAGTCTCTTCGGCGGACCTCAAAGGCTACACCACATGAAACCCTAGTGCTCAGGAGAAGTCCCCAGGAAGGGCCTGGTCCTCTAGTAAAACCCAAAGGTGATGGCTTACTGTGCTTGTTTGGAGGAGGGAATCAAGAAGAATAAAGAATATTCTCCGAGGGGAAAAAGTTTTTAAGACTTTTGCTCCTCCTCAAAAACTTCTATCCTTTGTCCTCCCAACCTCCAACGCGGTCCTGCCTTTATCCTCCAAGGTTAGAAACACGAGGCCAAGATAGAAGAAGTCCAAGAGGGATTGCAGCAAAGGGGAAGGAACGACGCAGAAATAGATTAACATAATTCTGGAGAGATTTTCTTATATCCTTTCTGGAAAGGGGAGGACATTATGTGCAACTGGGGTCTCAGCAAAAGAGCACTGGAGAGCCCTACACCCCTCCCTGTCCTGCTGGGCCTTTGCCCAACTGCCCAAGACACTCAGCCTTGCAGTGTGACTTCATGTGGCCAAGGCCTGTGTCTTCCCTGCTTATCCAGAGACCCCCCTCCCTTCGGCTGCCCAAGGACACAGGCCCAGTGCCATCCAAACAGCAGGTCCTGGGAGGCTGGACCGAATGTGGTGCCGGGCCCTGCAGCTGCAGACTTGGGAGGACCCGGCCCTTGCCTGTCAGTGAAAGCTACAAGGGAGGCCCAGTAGGCACTTGGGGAACCTGCAGGGATGAGTTCTTAAGTCTACAGGGGAAGCCATCAAGGACAGCTAAGCCTCGAAGGGGAAATGGTGTTCGTCAAGCAGAAAAACAAAGAAAGGTGCAAAGGGAACACATGTCCAAAGGCGCAGAGCTGTGCCAGGTCCTCAGGTCTTGTCTCTCAGAATCCATGAGGTAGTGAAGGTTTGCAAAGCCGCAGGTGGGAGGAGCAGGAGGTAAGGTGTGGTGGACCTAATATGGTCAATTTGAGCCAGAACGCCCAGCTGCACTGAGTTGGTATGATGCTGGGCGTACAAGATCCACCTGAGGGTTGTTGCTGATGCAACATAAGACAGAGTGAGAGCCATGGCTAGTTGGCGGGCTGTTTCCCAGGAGAAACTCTGTGTGGCTGGTTCTTCTGGAGGGGGCTCAGCTGTCCTCATCCGGGAAGGAGCTCCAGGCCTTGCTGTCATCGAGGATGGCTGCTGTTGCTTCGGAGGAGCTCTGGTTGTCATCTCTGCTGCGAGCATCGTTTCCTGGCTCCAGCCATCATGTGCAGACACGGACCTACATGGGACAGTGCTGTGGGCTCCCAGCCCTCAATTGGATCTTTTGGGTCTCCAGTGCCTAGATGGACATTCGGCACCTTCTGCATTTGGCTTCTGGGTGAATATTGTAAATGTCCCCCATTAAATCTGCTCTCTTATGACCATTGGCTCTGAAAATCTAACTAACACATAAGGTGAGTCAGACAAGAGGGCTGGATTTTTTTTTTTTTACTATCTATCTCCATGTTTCTTATTGTCTTCTTTTTTAAAAATTATTTATACTTTGAGTTTCTTATATAAGAGGAGTAAGTGAAATTTAAGCTTGTGTGTCTGATTTATTTCACTTAACATTATGGTCTCGGGTTTGGAGATTTAGCTGAATGGTAGAGTGCTTACCTAGCAAGTGCAAGACCCTGAGTTCCATCCCCAGCACCCCGAAAAGCAAAACAAAACATTATGGCTTCAAGGTGCACCTGTTTTCCTATAAATGATCAGATGTAGCCTTCCTTATGACAGAGCAGCACTCTATCACACTATAAACACCATCCTTTCCTTATCCACTCATCTGCTGATGAGTACACAGGCCAAGACTGTTTCCTGAGGTGTCTTATAGAGAGGTGTCCCTTGAGTTTGGACAGGGCTTGAGACTACTTTGACCCATAAAATACAGTAAAAATGATGCTCTTCTAGTATCCAGACCAGCCATTTACAGAAATACAGGTCCTGCCTGGTCCCTGTTGGAGCCCTCTCAGAAAGGTCAAGGTAAAAGTCCAGCTGCCCTGAGCCCACCATGCTGGAGACACCACACCTGAGTCGACCTGGCGGTGTAGTATCCCACCAACTCACTAGACCTCCATTCCAGTGTACCACCAGCTGAGTTCTACCAAGTGACCTCCATCAGTTCACTCAGAGCAGATGTCACAGTCTGAGCCCTGCCTAAATTCCTAACCCACTAACTCCCAAGATGTAATAAATGGTGTGTATTAGCCAGTACCTCCTGGGGTGATTTGTTACACAGCAGCAGCAGCAGCAATAGCTGACTGAGAATATGCACATTTTGAATCCTCATGACAACCCGATAAGATAGAAACTATTATTATCTGCATTTTATGGATGAGGAAACTAATTAAGTCAAGGACAACTGATAGATGTGACCTCCCTCCATCAGCTAGGTGGTAAATAGTAGAGTCAGACACCAGTCCCAAGAGCCAGCACCAAATCAAGGGACGCTGGCTTCAGAGCCTCACTCTCTGTGTCTGGAAACCCTTGGTTTTCTCACCACTCCAAGGCAAATCTGACTCCTTCCTTTGTCCTCCAGGGTGCAAAAAGGAATAGAAAGGGAGAACAGATCTCCAGGCAGAGGGAGGTACCCAGGGGTGGCAGACCGGCTTGTCACTGCTCATTCTTGCTCTGCCCTGCATTCCAAGGCCAGACTCTGGGTACAAGGCAGGTCACACTCAGCTGAGGATGGCAGCAGTGTGACAGGGGAGTCCCTGCCATTTCTGTCACCCTCAGTGCCTGCCAGCATTGCACCAGCTCCACTGTCCTTCTTGAGGCACTTTATGTGCCCAGAAAGAGGGTGGTGGCCAGTGGTCCCCTGGGGAGGGATCAGTCAGTCTCTAGATGGATGCAAGTTCTGGAGAAGCCAGGCCAGCCTGCCTGCTCACCACTTGACTTCATTTTACTTAATGACGGTCTCCATTGCAACTTGATTTAGAGGTAAATACAATTATTCTCAATTTATAAGTGGGGAAACAGGCTCAGAAATCAGAAGATGGCAGGTCTGGCAATCAGTTGGCTTTGGTTCCAAACCGAGTCCCATTTTGAGATGTCATTTGGTGACTTGGGAGGGGCACCAAACAGGGGACCCCAAGGCAACTCGCTTGGTTTATAGAGTTGCCTGGGTGGTCCCAAAATAGGCAAGGATGCTGTGAGCTTACTTCTTGGTCTCAATTTGCCTGTCTCAGCTGCTGAACAGATTCATTCCTAATATTAAAATGAGGTTAAAAACAGACCTACAAAATAATTCAACTTGTCATTTTGGAGGCTCAGAGTGGGACGAGTGGGGGTGTGCACAGGATGTGGGCAGTGACACCCTTTGCTAGCAGCGGGAGGATTTGTCACTCTGGAAGATGGAGCAGAGTTGGGGCTCTAGACCCAGGGTGGCCTGGTGGGGTGCCAGTGTCCCCAAGAAGAGTGGGGGACATGGGCTTTTAATCCCGGCTCTGCCCAAGTAGTGGTGATGCACTAGCCACTCTAGAATTCCATTTTCTTGACCCTAGAAAGAAGGCTTGGATTTGAGGAATCTTAAAGATCCTTTTAGGCTCATCTTCCCTGCTTCTCTGCTTTTTCTGGGCTAAGGAACCTTTTGCCATCGGGAGTCAGACTTTTGCAGTTCGTAAGCAATTGTTTAAATGGGTGGTCTTATCAGATGCAGCACAGACCAGGTTCAGGTTCTGGAATCCAGCAGATCTGCCTTCAAATCCCACCTTGGTCTTTGAGGGTGTGACCTTGGGCAAGCTATTTCCCCCTGCATTGTCTTAGTTTTTCTATCTCTGTAATGGGAACATCCATTGTTAACATGTGCCATTTCGAAGCCTTCCAGTGTGCTAACGTTTGGAGGTGTGGAACATTTAGGAAGTGACTGGGGATACATGAAGTCACAAGAGTGGGGCTCCCACAATGAGATTAATGTCCTTGACCTTGGGGTTCCCAGCTTGCAGAATGCTGAGAAATAAGTACATGTTGTTTAAGCCACGCAGTTCCGGATATTTTGTTATAGCAGCCTGAGCTGACCGATGTGTGTTGTGATGGCGGCTCAGTGAGAGTACGCAGAGCATAGATCTTTGCACACAAGCTCTGGTGAACAGGGAGTCCGCAATGCCTCTTGTACATTACTGTGTTGCCTCACTTTGGATTTACCCTGATGTCTCGCTGATTTCTCCTGACAAGTAGATCATTTCCTGAGAAATGATGGGTGCCAGCCCAGTGCACTTCGGCAGTCCCGTTCTGTGAAGGCTTCTCTGGGTAGGACTGTCCTGGAAAGCGGTTTGCACAGGATATTTAGCGTCCCTGACCCCTGCACCTTTGATGCCAGCTCTGGCCTCTCCTCCCCACAGTTGTTATGACAGCTGAGATGTCCTCCACACATTTCTGAGCCCGGGTCATGGCTGATTCCACCTCTAGCTGAGTGCTCTGTCCCCTCCTCTGTCCCTGCGAGCCTGGTCTGGGGTCTGGCTTCTGGTGCCTCCTGTGCATGGACTCTGATCTGCTTGGTTTTGAGTGATGAGAGGAGCCACCAGAGACCTTGGCAGGCCAGTAGCTGAGGGAAGGCATCAGTCAGATACTAATGGAAGGATGGCAGAGTACCCCTTCCAGTTTCCTATTGCTGTCATCGGGTTTATTCATTCATTCTTCTTTCATTAACAAAAATGGATTTAGCATCATTAGCAAATCAAAACCTCAATTAATTAAGCTTTGCACAGTGGCAGTATCATAGCCAATGAGGTTTATCCGAGGCGTGATTATTGCTAATTGAAAACTTTTCCCAAAACCTCAATTAAGTACCACTTTACACTCACTTGGATGGCTCTAATAACAAATACAGAGGGCAGCAAGTACTGCAGCTCAGTGGTGCACCTCTTGCCTAGCATGACCCTGGGTTTGATCCCCAGCACTGGGAAACAAGACAATTATAAAAACAAAAAACAAATACTAACAAGTGTTGGTGAGGATGTGGAGAAATCAAAACCCTTCTATGTTGCTGGTGGAAAGGTAAAATGATGTTGCTGATTTGGAGGACAGTCTGACAGTACCTCAAAAGGCTAAACACTGAATTGCTATATGACCCAGTAATCCTACTTCTAATATATACCCAAGAGAAAGGAAAATATACTTACATACAAATATATATACAAACATTCATGGCAAAGCCAAGAAGTGGAAACCCTAATGTCTATCAATAGATGAATGGATAAACTGCAGCGTATCTATACAATTGAACATTGTTTGGTAAGAAAAAGGAATGAAATACTGATATGTGCTATTACATAAATAAACCTTGAAAAGATTGTGAAAACATTGTATCTATGAAATAAACCAAATGCAAAAGACCACACATTATATAATTTTATTTACATCAGAGATCCCAGGAAAGACAAAGACTATCCGATTCTACCTACACCAGACACCTAAAGCTGTCGAATCCATAGAAACAGAAGTAGAATTGTGGTAACCAAGAGCTTCGGGGAGAGAGGAGAGAGGGCTTGTTTAACGGGTACAGTGTTCAGTTCTGCAAGATAAAGTTCTCAAGATTGGTTCCACACCCTTCAAAATGGTTAAGAAAGTAAATTTTATGATGCATTTATCAAAAATTTTTAAAGTTAAAAAACTCAAACCATTTACCAATAGGTGACTATATGGTGGTAGAATGAAGATTGGTGGTTGCCTTGGGAGGAAGGGAGGGGGCATGTGGTGGACTTATTATTGTGGTCAGCTTGAGCCAGAACGCCCAGCTGGACTGAGTTGGTGGGTTTTGGGTGTAGAAGATCCACCTGAGGATTGTTGCTGACACAGCATAAAGGAGAACGGGAGCAGAAGATAGTTGCTGGCTGGTTTCCAGGAGAAGCTCAGCTGCGGCTGGTTCTCCTGAAGGGGACTCAGCTGTTCTAGTTGAAGAAGGAGCTCAGGGCCTTGCTGTTGTCAAGGGTGGCTGCTGTTGCTTCTGGGGAGCTCTGGTCATCATCTCTGCTGTGAGCATCGTCTCCTGGTTCCACTAAAGATTTCTTCAGCCATCATCTGCAGACACAGACATACACGGGACAGTGCTGTGGGCTCCCAGCCCTTGATTGGATCTTTTGGGTCTTCAGCGCATAGATGGACATTCAGCACTCTTCCTGCATTTGGCTTATGGGTGAATGTTGTAACTTGTAAATGTCCTTATGAAATCTGCTCTCTTGCAACCCACTGGCTCTAGAAAGGTAACTAATATAGGGCATTAAGGAGCAACTGTTTAAGGGGCCGGGTTCCTTCTGGGGTAGTGAAACCTGTTGGGACTAGATGTGGTGGTTGCATAAATGGCAGATGTATTAAGTGCCACTGACATATTCACTTTAAAATGCTTAATTATATATTATATAAATTTCACTTTAATTTTGAAAAAGAGGTAGTGACTTTGTGAAGCAAAAAAAAAAGCTGTATAAGTCAGGCATGGTAGTGCAAGCCTGTAGTACCAGCACTCGGGAAGCTGAGGCCTGAGGATCACTGCAAGTTCGAGGCCAGCCTGGGACTTGCATAGTGAGAGCCTGTCTCAAAAGAAAAAAAAGTACTATAATTTGGGGGCTGGAGGAGTAGCTCAGTGGTAGAGCTTGGGCTTGATGTAAGTGAGGTCCTGGGCTCAGTCCCCAGCACCAAAATCGTCATCAGCGTCCTTCTCCTCCTCCTCCTCTTTCTCATCATCTGGGGATGTTTTCCTTCCCATATAGGAGAGTTGGGGAACACTTCGCGTATATCAAAAATGGTACATACTGGAGCTGTGAGGGATGACTGAGTGCAGAACATGGGCTGAGCCATTTCCCATGACAAACCTGATAGTTTTCTGGGTTTTCTAAGCTGCTATAATGATTTTCATTCTATTAATTATTGGGAAGTACCCAGAATATTTGTTTAATACACAATACAATCCTCCACTGTTCTAAATACTAGAATACTTTATACATAGAAAAATTCACAAATGTCAACATTTAGGATTTGAGGCTTCTACTTAATATTCTACAGAGAAATATTCAATTAGGGATCACATGGATTGAAGGGTAACATTCTGAGGATCTGAGGACCAAGCACCCCGTACATCAATGCTTTGGGAGAAAAACTGGCTAACACAAGTGAGGTAAGGATGAGGCTTGCTTCCGCCCAGAGTTTGCATGGCTCATTTAGCACTTGTAGTGGTGGTAAGAAACGATGGGTGGGAATGACTGGGAGATGTTTGCAGGAAGAGGAGCAAGGAGGTGGCTGAATCAGGGAGGAGCCCTGGGAGCGGGGGAAGCGCAGCGCTCAGCCTGACTGCTGTGGATCTGCGAGGGTTACAGGCGTGGGGAGCAACCTGGGAGACACAGGCTGGCGTGAAGCTGTGAACTGGCAGCACTGTCCTAGTTCCTAGAGGGACTGTGTCCGGCCAGACCTTGTCCTGGATTTGCTGATCGGTTCCTGGGGCTGCATGAAGACTCTCAGAGGTGGGACTAAAAGCCTTTGGGATTATTTTTGCATCTTTCGGGGGGCGTCACAATCTGTTTCATTAAGATGGAGGTAAATACAAGAAGTACTTGAGTGTCAGGAGACCTGACTAACAGTCCTAGTGATGTCACCTGCTGGGTAATGACAAGTGAATTGCCATCTTGGTTCCCCACCGCTTCATGTGTCAGGCGAGGGGCAGCCAGCAAAGTCTGCCCCAGCGACCAGTTCAAATTAGTGTCCTTCCAACAAAAATGCACTTCTGCCACTAGGCCAATCAGTATCAATTTAAATGCTTCATCGTGAGGCAGCAAGGAGCTGTGTGGTCACTGAAGAAGCAGGTTCTTGCACATCTAAAGCTGCTGCCCAGAGAGGAACCTGAACGTGGTCACCTCCCCTTTTGACAGTGGGCACCTGGAACGACCTGGTAATGATGTTGCACTCATGGGAGGCGATGGACATTTTTACTAATTAAATACATTCTTCTTTATCTTCTATTATTGGATACATAGCCCTTATAGCCCTGTACTCTTATCCAACTTCACTAGGAATTTCCCTTTAAGTGACTTTTATCACCTCTAACGATTTAAGAGCTTTTTGCATATACAACCTGCCACCTTCCTTGCCCCTTCAGAATACTGATTCAGAGCTGTGACTCCTGAATTGCAATTCCTTTTGTTTTTTAAAGATAGAGTCTCACCGTGTGGTTCAGGCTGGCCTCAATATGTAGCCTACGCCAGCCTCAAACTCTTGGTGATCCTCCTGCCTCAGCCTTCCAAGTGCTGGGATCACAGGTAGGTGCCATCATGCCTGGCTCTGAATTGCAATTCCTAAGACTCCCAACAATGTAAAGTTCTTTTAGTTTCTGAACTTGAATTGATTGACATCAGGTAGTGTACAAATATAAAGCATGAGCAATAAAAGGGATTTTCAGTGGAGATTGAAAACACTAGGTATATTTTATTCTCTCTGTTAGCAGGCATCCATGGAGCAGCGAAGATCTACTGAGTGTGGCGCTGGGCACTTGGAATAGAGGAAAAGGAAAGAGAGACTCTTGCCTTCTTCACAAGGCCTGAACCAAGGAGAGGAAGACAGTGAGAAGGGACAGCCATGTGACAGTGCTGTGGCAGGAGTCTGTGCAAGAGCTGAGGGAGCCTACGGAACTTAGTCAGAGTCTCAAAGGATGATATTCAGGCTGAGCTTTTTGATTTTTACCACCAGATGGGATCAGAAGAGTTCCCTCCAGGAAGAGGTGGAGGCCTCAACTTGCCCCCTGCAGGGCAGGTTCTTCAACTCTCATCACAGAAGAGCACTGCGGGACACAGCAGTGTGAGGCACTGTGGATTTGTCCCGCCGAGTTAGAAAGGAGGAGAGAATAGGGAAGGAAACTTCCGCTTGAGCAGCCGGAGGGGACACAGCTCTGATGGAGAGGACCGGACTGTTCCTGTTAACAAAAGAATGAAGCTGGGCTTCCTGGCTCTGCTGATTGCTCTCTCAGCTCTGGTTTGCATGATGGCTTGAGAGAAATCCTGTTTTTTTACTTTTTATTTCTATCAGTACATGTATGCAGCACATAATGATTACACTCCTTGTAGAAGTTTACATGTACCTAACACATCTTAATTCTTTTTACGTCCCCTTCCCTTCCCTTCCCCCTAACCCTTCCCTCCATCTCATGGTCTCTTTCCTATTTGCAAAAGATCTATCTTCCTGTTTCCTATTATCTATCTTTTATTTTGCACTTCAGTTTATTTACACTTTGGGTTTCTCATATAAGAGAAATGATGTACCATTTAAGCTCATGTATCTGATTTATTGCACTTAACATTATGGTCTCAAGGTACATCCATTTTCCTACATATGATTCACGTTTATCCTTCTTTACAGAAGAATAGTACTCAGTTGTGTATAAATACCACACTGCTTGAGGAGGCAGTTCGGTTTCTGTGGGATGGTTGTTTTCACTTGGGGTGATCTCTGTTTGGCAGAGGCACTGCTGGAGTCCAAGGTGACTATAGGTTTAGGAGAATGACAGGGTGCTTCTGGGCACTCACTGGTACTTGGCAGTCCCTGTAAGTTTCTTGGTGTTCTCCATCTTGAAGGGGGTCGAGATAATTTATGTAAATTCAGAGCTAATCAACGTTGCTTTACCAACGTTCAGATAGACAGTCCCTAAATGATTAACATGCCTATATGCAGAACGGAGCAAAAATCTGACCTAAAACTTGCAGGTAATAAAGGAGACATACAAAATGAATTTCAAGCTTTGATCTTTTAGTTACACATTAGTAGGCCCAAATGAAGAGTCATCGGGTTTTGCTGTTTTGTTTTTCTTTAGCAAAAAACACTTTTAAGTGCCTGACTACTTCAAATCACGTTCTCAATGAAAAACAGTTTAAGGGTCCAGGAGTTTGTCTTTCATTGCTGTGGTGGCCTCTGTGTCAGCTTCAAGGCACAAAAATCTGCAAAGTAGTGAAAGAGAAGAAATAGCTTTTGCTATGAGGATCAAAGTATCTTCTGACACGCAAGCTCAGGACCTGAGTTATACAGGCTGGAGTCACTGAAGTGGGACTAGGGAGTCTAAGGACCCGGAGGAGGACCTCTCTCTCCCCTCCTCACTTCCCACCTGCTCCGTGTGGCTCTTTGTTGTTCCAGTCTCCTGTACCAACTTCTTCTGCTTGTAAATGACCCCCAGAATGGCCACCACAGGCCTCAAGCCTAAAATCCAGATCCATTTCTAGTACCATTCGTTTTCCTTTTATCACTACCCGGCCACAATTCGCAGAATTCATTCACATTCTAGAGAAATAGCAGCCTGATTGGTCCAGCACAATTCTTCAATTCAGGTATCCCAAGTCACTAGCCAGCTAGAATTATTGTTGTTTTGGGTGATGGGTGGTGGTCTCTGGTCTGGACAGTAGAGTGACATAGTCAGTCTATCCAGCTACCTCTGGCAAGGGGTGTGAGCCAGGTGCATTATGGGGAGAATGTTTTGGTTTGTTTTTCAAGGCAGCGAAGAGACAGGAGGAGACATGGAAAGGAAAAGAGGGCCAGGACCGTGAGTGACTGTGGTGCACTGAGGCACCTTGAGAGGCCCAGCCAAGGCTGCCGTCACCCAGCGGTACTATTTGAGTAACACCTGGTATGACACGGGCACCAGTCACTGAAAACAGTCCACACCTGTGAGTGGCTGCCATGGCAGAAATGCCTGAATGTCATCAGGCTGTCCTCCGTGTGTGACAAAGCCTTGCTTTGTTGCAGATTCTTAACTGATGGGTGTGGTCCTCTCTTATCAGCCCCGGGTCACCTTTCTTCCTCCTTCCCAAGCCAGCGGTTCTGAGACTCCAGGAAAACTGCTGGCTCTGTGGGGTTGGGCCAGGCTGGGGGAAACTCCAGGCCCTCTGGCAGCTGCTTGGGTCTTAGGGAACTTGATCTCCTGAGGGAGTTTGGAAGCTACCTTTTCCCTTCTCAGCCTTTCTGGGAAGCAGTGGAAGGAGAAGGCAGTTTAAGCCTCACTGCAGGTGGCAGAGAGCTGTGGATGAGTCAGCACTGACACGTGGGCTGATTCGGAACAGGGTTTCTCTGCCTCCTGGTTACACTTCTGCCCCTGGCTCTGGGAGTGGCTGCTATTCTGTGTGTACGGATGACTCATCTGAGTAACTGTCCCTCCCAGGCTGTCTGCAACACCGTGGACAGGGAAGGGGATGCAGAGAGGAGAGGGAGGGATGCTTGTGGAGCATTTCCTGCCACCAGACCCCACACCAGCTTCGTGCTTCACCTCTTAGTGACTCACCCCAGTACCGGGGAGGACGTGGTCCCTGATGACCTGCCTCCCAGCCCACATTCAGATCCACTCCACGCACATTTCCGTTCTCAATTCCTTCCTATGCGGCTCCAAGGACTGAGAGAAAAAGCACCCAACGCATGGAAACGAGGCACAGACAGCGGAAAACATCCCTTTGGGGTCGTGGCCCATAAAGACCACTTGTGAGAGCTGGTCGAAGCTCAGTGGCAGGGTGTTTGCCTAGCACATTCGAGGCCCTGGGTTCTGTCCCCAGCACTGAGAAAATACGTAAATGAATAGTGACCTAAAGGCTGACCAGAATCTTGTATTCAGGACAATAACTCTTGACACAGGGCCAGTCAGAACTGAGATGTGCTGTATTATCTGTGTCTGATTTCAAAGGCTGAGAATGACAAAACTATAACATCATAATTTTTCAGGTAGAATACCTGTTAAAATGATACTATTTTGGATATATTTGATTAAATCAGATATTAAAAATGGCATTGTTTCTCTTATATGAAAAACCCAAATTATAAATAAAGAGCAAAATAAGAGATAGATTACAGTAAGTAGGGAGGTAGAGCACTCATCTGAAGTGTGTGTGTGTGTGTGTGTGTGTGTGTGTGTG
The DNA here is from genome assembly GCA_004026905.1 of Hystrix cristata. Classification (NCBI taxonomy): domain Eukaryota; kingdom Metazoa; phylum Chordata; class Mammalia; order Rodentia; family Hystricidae; genus Hystrix; species Hystrix cristata. The sequence continues at coordinate 72,820 of PVJO010003380.1, read as the reverse complement.
TTGTGCTGGGGGAGGAACCCCAGACCCGTGCAGAGAAATACAGCGTAAGCCATGTAAATAACATTTTCTAGTAGGCACTTTTTGAAAAGGCAAAAAGATAAAATTAATTTTAGCAGCACATTTTATTGAACCCATTACACTCGAAGTATTATTATTTCAACCTGACAATATAAAAATTACGACTGATATTTTCACATTCCTTTTTTCACCTCAAATTTGCAGTTCAGCATGCACTTCACACATTTCCTTCCTGGCACAGCTCGGGTCTGGGGCATCTCAAGAGCTGGGGCGCACGCAGCGGCCGGGCTGCCCGCCTCCTCCTCCCAGTGCCCGCGCCGCCCAGCTGCCCCCCGCGGGGGTCGGTCGGGGCTCCTCCCAGGCAGTCAGGTGGGGAGTCCCTGCCCTGGGCTGCTCCCCGGGCCTGCTGTCAGTCTGGAAGCAGCTGGCTGTGTGCTTCCTGGGACCCGCCCTTCCAAATCAGAGCTGGCCACACAGCTGGCCGTCGAGTCCCCGCGCGGTCCGGGGGTCACGAGCAGGCGGAGGCCGATGTGACTTCTCGCTCTGTGCTGCAAGCGGGAAGACGAGTTCCCAGGGAGGGAGCGAGCAGGCTAGCCCCGCACTGGACGGACACTGGCAGGGAACGCACTTGTCCCTCAAGTCCCTTCCAGATTGATCAGAAACCCAGAGTGATAGTGTTATCAATCTCTGTGCGTCATTTACATCCATTAAAAACCAACGGCTATTAAATACAAAACAAAGCAAGCTTTCTCTCCTCCCTCTCATTCTTCCTCTCTTCCTTCCTCCCACCCCCACACCCCTTTCTTCCCTATGTAGTTCAAGCTGGCTTCGAACTCATGGGGATCCTCCCGTCTCAGCCTCCAGAGCTCTAGGATTACAGGTGTGTTCTATTCTGGAAGCAGTCTTGAAAGCTACTCAAGTGAGATTTATTCCCTCCAACCCAGCAAAGAGCTTTCGGGCACCTACTCTGAAAAAGTCGCTCTGTCACTCGTTTGCCAAGCAAGGGCAGATAGTCTTTTTCTCACCAAGCAGCACAGATGGGAGGCGGGTTTAAGGCTGCTTCCTGTGTGTTCGCTGAGCACCTGCTCTGTGCGGGGTCTCACTGAGCTCTGCCAGAGGATGAGAGAGGAGTGCACAGGACACGGTGCCTGCTTCCTGGAAGCCCAGCCTTTTGATGCGGGGTGCGGCGATGGCCGAGTGTCTGCAGAGCATCAGCCCTGAGCGGCAGGCATGTCCCGTGTCCCACCGAGCTGGCTTTGTCCCTGACAGTCTGCGGGGGCCAGACGGGTACTTCCTGCAGGTCAGAAAGGCTTCCTGTCCGAAAGCGGGGAAGGAGGTGGCTGGCTGGTGTATAATTTTAAGAATGAATGAAAATGTTGAATAAATAACATGTCCTCTGATGAAGTACTACTCTGCCATAAAGAAGAATAAAATCAAGTCATTTGTAGGAAAATGGATGCACCTTGAGACCATAATGTAGTGAAATAAATGAGACACACAAACTTAAATATCATATTGGTTTCTCTTATATGAGAAACTCGAAGTATAAAGAGCAAAACAAAAAAATAGATGATAAGAAAGAGGAAGATAGATCTTTTGCAAATGGGAAAGGGACCCACAAATGGAGGGAGGGGAGGGGAAGGGGATGTAAAAAAGAATTGTTATGTACACGTACCAACTCCCCATGATGAATTTAATCATTATGTACTGCACACATGTACTAATGAAAAAAAAAAGGAAGGAGGCTTCTGACCAAGAGAAAAGAGTAATAAAATCTTTAAACATTATAAAAAGAAATGTATCCTCTATTTTATTTGAGAAGTTCCTTTTCCTTAACAGCAATAGTAACAGAACAAAGAGATACAGTTATGTATCTCCAGTTAGGATGCCAGCCGACCTAACCACTCCTACGGAAATTCTGGAAATAAAGTGCCTAACTCGAAATTCATGAGTAAGCATCGGAGGAGAAAGAGGGACATTCGAGGAATTTACTGGTCTGCGCCCTTCGAAATAATCCAGGTCTCTAAAGACAAAACCAAGATATTGTTTGCAGTTAAAGGAGACTGAAGAGAAACGGCAATGCAATGTAACTGGAGCCCACAGTAAGATCTCAAACCCAGGAAACTTTCTTTCCTTCACTGCAGAGGACTTTGCTAGTACAGCTGGATTTAAGTAGGGTCTGTAATTAGGTAATAATATTGTACTGCTATAAAATGTTTCTTTTCTTTCTTTTTTTGGAGACAGGGTCTTGTTATGTAGTCCAGGTTGGACTTGAACTGACTATATAGCTCACGTGTCCTCGAAATCCCAGTTATACTCCTGCCTCAGCCTCCTGAATACTGTGATTATAGGCATGCATCACCGAGCCTGGCTTTAAATTTTTTTGGGGGGGTCCTGGGGATGCGAATTCAGGGGCCTTGAGCTTGCTAGGCAAGCACTCTACCACTTGAGATGAATCCCCAACTGGCTTTAAATTTTCTGCCTTTGATAATTCTTTAGTTTTACTTGAGACAACTTCCTTTAAAGAAAAAAACACTGAAGCCCGGAGAGCTAAAGAGGCTTCATATTTTCAGCTGACTCTGAAATGATTCAGAAAAAATTTTTATAGAGACAAAATAAAAAATACTGACATCTGGGAAATCTGGACAAAAGGGTACATAAAAATTCTCTGTACTCTTTTGTAACTTTAATGTGTCTAAAATTTTTCAAAAATAAAAAATGACAGAATATTTAGTGTTTGCTCTACTGTTAAGAGTATGCAATCAACCAGGTGTGGTGGCACACACCTGTAAATGGCAGCACTCTGAAGGTGAGGCAGGATTGCCACAAGTTCAAGGCCAGCCTGAGCAACATAGTGAGACTCTTTCTCAAGAAAATGAAAAAAACAAAATAAAAAGGCAAACAAAAAAGGCCTTTAACCTCAAATTACCTAAAATGGCAAAACGTTGAACATACAGTATGTCCTTTGAGGAGGAGCCACACATCATTATGTGCTAAAAGGTAAATCCAGATTTTTAAAAATTTTTTGGTGGCAGGGCTGGGGTAGGGGGAAGGGTCTTGCTGCACAGCCCAGACTTGCCTCAAACTTCCCATTCTCCTGCCTCAGCCTCCCACAGTAGCGTGCCCTGGATTTTTATAAATATGAATAAATAAGACTTTATGCTCTGGAAAAAGGAAAACTGCTGTTTTGTTTTGTTAGAAAAAGAATAGAACTTTAACCCTAACCCTATTTCCTGGGAAGAGTAAAATTATTTAGTGTTTAGTTTTGAAGTCCTTTGAGGGAAAAAATGAAAACAAACGAAGTGTTTTCTTAGTTTGGCCGAGGTTTTAGTACTAAATTAGATTACCTGGTAGACTGCTCACCTACCTAAGAAGGAAAGCATTGTTTTCAGGGTTTTTTTTTTTTTTTTTTTTTTTTTGGCCCGTTTGGTTCTATTCTTCAACTTCTTACCCACACTGAACACTTGTATTACAGTTTCTTCCCAGTGGCTATTCAGCTCAAGTTCTTGGTTTGCCTGTCCTTCAGTTCATGGCTTAGAAGTTCATTCTCAATTTTTTCTAAAAACTCTGGATTGAGACTGTCTCATAAATGAAAGTATCTGGTCCCACACAAAAATCACAGTAATAGCCCGCATCCCTAACTGCACTTCCAGCTAGAGCTCCTCTTCTTCCTTCCCTCCCTTCTCCCATCTCTTCCTCCTCCTCCTCCTCCCTGTGGACGGCTTCATCTCCATGTCCTCCCCTCACCCGCCCCTTCCTCACCCCCTGGCTGCCCTACCCGGGTTGCGGGTAGAGCAGGAAAAGTCTTACTTGACTGGAACGGATGGAAACTGGACACTGGTCTCTTCTGCCCTGACGAATGTTACAGCCAGCTTTCTTAGTCCTTTTCACCAATCTTCCAGAGACCGGTGGCAGACTGTTGTGGGAGCCATTTCCACAGCTCCTGCTTGACTGGTTTCTGCCGCCACATCCCACAGACTCTGCCGTGGAGGATTCCATCCAAACAGCAGCCCTTTTAATAAGTCAAGTTCCTTTTCAGATAGCTACGAGGTGTCTTCGTCCTGGGCTACTGGGCACACCGCCACATCTTTACCTCCCCACTTGTTTCCAGCACCGTGGCTTCACTCCACTGCCAGCGTGGCCAGCTAGCCACCATCTCTGGACTCTCTCCGCCCAGCCTGGCATGGCTCTGCCTCAACGCAGGTTGCTTTCCAGACCCGCTCGGGGTTTGGCCTCGATGGGCACCCTCTCCTCTCTGCCACTGGTGGGCAGATGATGGGGAGAAATGCCTAGCTGTCTTGAAGGAAATTTATTCCAATTTTGGGGGCTCAACTTTGGCCCTGTATGATACTAAGCAGTGACTAAATTCTCAAAAAATGACTTTCTGGATACTTCTTTTACAAATCCTGGCAAAGATTTTTTTTTAAAAAGCCCAACAACCATATTTCTAGTTGATCTATGTACCATGTAAGGGTAAGTAGAATCAGTACTTTCAACTCTCAAGTCAGTAGGCTTTGCCTACAAAACCCAATTCATTTTGATGCAGCACTCTTGAAGTATCCTAGAGGAATATGAGAAAAAAATACGGAACATCTCAACATCTGGCCACATGTAGGTGGGATGAGAGATGCCTCAGTGACTTGGGCTGAGGGCAACTAATTTCCTCAAAAGGTTCAAAAGGGAAGAATGTGAAGAGGGCCAAAGTCGCTGAAGTGTCTGCCTAGACAGGGAGCTTTTCAGGCCCCACCAGAACAAAGACTCACGTGGCACCAGACGTCCTTAGAGACTTTCCTGCGCCTCGGGGGCAGACAGGGGTACTTTCCACTCAGTCCCGCGTCTTCTAACACATCCCAGGTTAGCTGTCCTCTGCCCACATCTCTGGTTCTTGGCCTGCTTCTTCCAGTTAACTGGAAATAAAGTTGGATGACCGGATATAATGATCAGGGTGGCAGTTTTTCAGTCTCTAGACAATTTGGCATGTTGACTTCCCTGTCACTTAAACAAACTGAGTGACTATTTCTTGTATTTTCTCGGCCAACGTTATTTTTCCTATTCTAGCAAGACTTTGACTAAGTTTTTGGCCCATCGTACTTTAATTTTTTCCTTTCTGTAGCCTCTGGTGTACAGAACGGGATTTACCGTAATTCTTGCATCAACCCTGTTCTTTGCATGGCTCTCTCTCCTTAGTATTTGAGAACTTACCAGCTCAGTCCCTAGCTGAAGACATTTCTTTTTTGGGGGCTGGGGGGGGGGTGTTCGAAATCGAACTCAGGGCCTGTGGTTGCCAGGCAAGCACTCTATCACTTGAACTAAATCCCCAGCCCCTGAAAACATTTCTTAACATTACCAGTAACTTATTTACTTGTGTACTTCCGCCCTGGCTTCTCCCCTTTTTCTTTTCTATGGGTGACCTCTATTCTACATTTTTTGCCTTTCACTTCCTTGGTAGAATAGTTTAATCACACACACACATCTAAACAAAAGATTTGTTCATTTTAAAATTCTGTAAGGCTCATGCTGTGTAGTCAATTGGAGCTCTTTTCCACTCCACACCATTATTAATGTTTATCTAGGTTACCAACTGGTTATAGTTGATTCAATTTCACTGTTGACGATGTACTGGGCAAATAACATAGCTCTCATGCATTCTCTTTTTGATAGGCATGTGGATTATTTCCAGTTATTTTTCCTCCCTAATTCAAACAGTGCAGCTGTCAATATTTTTCCCCAATTTTTAAGAGATACTAGCAGGAAAGAATTGCTGAGTTGTAGGGATGTGAATGTCCAATTTTATAATGCCACACGTTTTTCTAAAGGGACGAACCAACTTAAACTCCCACCAGCAATGTGTAAAAAAATCTCTAACCACATTTTTCAACCTTTGGCATGGCCAAACTTTTAAACCACACTAATCAAATGGGGGTGAAGTTGTATCTCGTCGTGTTCGTCTGCATTTCCCATTAAGTCTTCCATTTTACTGATCATGTATTTCCTTTTATGAAAATGCCTGTTCACAATCTGCTTATTTTCTACTTTTCCCCATACTGGGGATTGAACCCAGGACTGGGCCTATGTTGGACAAGCACTACACCGCTGAGCCACATCCCAGCCCTCTTTGCCTGATTTCCACTTGGGCTGACGGGTGGACCCCCCAACCCCAGCAAGCGATGAGTTTGAGCACAGGGCTGTCTGTCTTACTGAGCGGTGTCTCCAGTCACACATTTTCTCACCAAGTCACAAAGTTGCTCAGGCTGGGCTCACAGGCATGTACCACCACACCAGGCTTGACATATACACTTTCAATTATTCACCCACATTTTAAGTACATTCCAAAGTTTGCTTTTAAATCCTGGAGATGACTTATGAATGGCATAAGGTATAAAAATACAAATGGGCATTTATCCAAAAAATTCCCCAAATCATGTATAACTTCCTGTATCCCAATGTGGTAATGTTTTAAGTATCATCTTCCACACCACACCAGGTTCACTAATATAAAAAACGTGTTTTTGCAACTCTTAGCCTTACTCTCCTTTTGGGGGTAGCGTGATCTGCGAACAGACTCACAAACTTGTTTTGTGGACTGAACTTCTAGTTTTATAATCCACTTTTTTTGGCTCAAAATGTGAAATATGGAACACCCTTATTTTCCTATAATCAGCATGCAACCCCCACCCCCACCAACTTCAGCTGGGTGGACATTACATTTTTTGCCAAAAATAACGCCTATTTTTGGACATCAACTTAAAGAACTAGTAACCTTAAAAAATGTGCTCTGGGAAAAAAGGCTTAAACAGGTTCTCGGGTGAGGTTAAAGCACCAGGAAAAGGAACTACAGGCTTTTGGACGCAATGCACAGCCCATTTCTTCTTTCTGCACTCACTCAGAGCCCAAACTTTCAGTCCATTGCTTACACTCATCTTGAAGCTCCGGTACCTCATTACTTTCAGCTGTAGCCTATCCCTTCCGCAAATCTTATGTGACTCATAATCTCTGAAAAGCCTTACAAAAACAGTGGCTGGCCATAGCCAACCAACACCCCAATCTTAGAAAACGCAAAGCCTACTAAGAGTGACAGGGCTGTAATTAAGTCCTGCCATGGGGAGTTAAAATTGACAAGCCTTTGATCATGATTAGGTTATTTAAATTTGGGGTTTCAAGAAAACACTATGAGCAGATTTGACAATGACCACATATTCAGTCTCTGCCATTACCTACGGTATGTGTTTAAAACATACTCTCTCTGAAGTTTCTGTGTGCCAAGGACACATATGCTTGCTTGTGCAGCATAATGGCCAGACATCTCACAAACTGGGTCAGGGCAACAGACACACAGGGCAGGGGCACATGACATTCCAAAAAGTTGGCCTGTCAAGAATTTAACTATTCTAGTAACTTTCAGGCTTTAAAATAGAGGTCACTGTCATCAAATGTATACTCAGACTTTACACAGGCAGTATTTTTGTTAGTTTTCAGATTTAAGCAGATGTACTGTGATAGGTTCTTGTATTTTGTATGCAAAGTTTGTTCAGAGTCAATATCCAAAATTTACTAGACCCAAAAATCTTTTTAGGTCTCTCAAGTTTTCAGAGAATTAAATTAACCAGTGAGACTTTGACTATTGTAAGCCACAAAAAGCATTTTATTAAATTTCATACCAAGGAAAAGAATCCCAGCTCTAGCCACTTTCCAAGCGCCTAGTCTCAGCCATTACCTGAAGATTGTAATTCAAGTGCACCACTGTTAACACCCCTCCCCATTTGAATGTGTGACAATTCAAATGAAGCATCTCTCACAGTGGAGGTTATGCTGAGTCTCAAGATCCTGGATCTGCATTCTGAGCCTACAGTTCTAAGACCATCTCTGTCAAGTTCCTAGTGTTTCACTCTCAAGCTGAGGTCTAACCACAAAATAAGACCACAGCTTCCAAATCTGCCTTCACGGGGCCATGGCAGGAATGGAGACCTCACAGAAAAACAGGAAGGAAAATAGATTGAGCCCCTGTAATTAAGTCACTGGACACACTTTTTAACAATTCTCTTACTCCTCCTTCCCCCTAATGATCTTTAGAGGATGAAGGAAGAGCTGTCAACTGGAAAAAAATCTCAGCTGCAGAAAACTTGCCCCACACTCCAAAAGGCAACTCAACTGGCCTTTCTTTGTAAAAACCAATTCCAATTACTTCACATACACAAAACACTGCTGGAATCTCCAATTTCCTGGCATTATCATGTTAGGCTGACAACAGACATGAAACCTTGATTTGGGACAATTAGGGATATAAGTTATAAACAAATGTATTCAAACTCCAAAGGAGGGAGGGAATCTCAGATTGGAAATCTTCCTTCAAATACCAGGCATTACTACGCAGAAAACACTAAATAGCCAATTAAGTATTTTTACATTATTTCAAGAACCAAATTAGTTTAATAGATATCTAATGTATATAAATAGCTAACAGGCAAATGTGACCAGTTTCAGATTTTATTTATAATTTACTCAAATGAGAAACCATCCTTAGTTATAAAAGTGATGATTTCACCTCCTTGGCCTGGGAGCAGGAGAAATCAATAGGTTAAGGTAAAAGAGCTAAGAACAAGATCTATTATGTTGTCCCAAATATAGGACATCTTTCCTCCTGGAAATAAAGACCCCGAAACCTCCATTGCACTTTTATTTGAATGCTAGCATTTGGGACAATTGTCCAAAAGGGTCGCTATTTCCCAATTTAATTTTGAGATCATAATAAAACAAGCAACGAAACAGTGTTTGAGATTTCAGTTTCTCATCCTTATCATCAAGACTCACTGCCTCCCATCATCAATATTTATTGAGCATTTACAGTGTACTAGGCACAATAGAACATACAGAAAACATTGTCCCTGCTCTTGAGGAGCTTACATTCTAAAAGGAAAAAAAAATACACCTCTTTTAAAATGGCATTTTTGTTTGGTGTTTTCTGTAAAGTACTCAGGAAATACTCTGTAGGGTGAGCTTTGGGTATAACTTAGCCCCATCATTATTCAGAGAAAGGAGAAAAGATTTTAAAAGCAGACAACGACAGACTATTCAGGATAGGAAGGGTTTACAGGGAGATAAACACAATCTCATCAACTAAGGAGAGATGTGCTGCAGTGAAGAGGACGAGGAAGTAGTTTGTGGGATGCAAGCAAAGGAAGCAGGTATCTTAGACATCGAGTGGAGCCAGAAAGATCATGCGGCCTTTTCCCAAGCACACGGCCACCAAATAGGAAAGGTCAGTGATGAGACAGAAGGCTAACAAAGGTAATCTTGTGTACCTGGCAAAGAGAATAAAGGGTCAAAAGTGAAGGCAAGCTATAAAGAGTATCAAGAAATTCTTAAAAACCAAAAGTGAACTGGAAGCACAAAACTTACAGTTAATGCTACCCAATGTCATGATGGGCCAAGAACATTGTGGCTTCATAAGTTAGAAAATGCCTTATACCAAAATTTTAAACAGAACACATTACTTCTTTTCCAATCTCCCCCTCCATCATAAAACAAATATTTTCATTTCAATTTTTTTTTGGGGGGAGAGGGGATATGGGACATGGTTGAGAAGGTAGTTATAGTGCTAGTATTTTTATGATAAACTTTGCCTTTAAACTTGGAAAAAGCCCATTAGCTGCCAAGAGGGAATTAGAAGTAAATTTCCAAGAACATACAATTTCCTTTAGAGAAGTTTCAAAACCAAAAGGCTAATTTATGTGAAAAGTTGTAGAGAAAGTAGTTGAAAAGTCCATTCATAAAACTTTTATTCCACTTACATGAACTTAATACATATGTTCTTAACAATTATGCTTGGATTGTTCATGAAAATTTCTTAAGACATTAAACAAAGCTAGCCATCATCTCAAGTTATTTCCCTGTTAACTATTTTTACAGCACATGCATGTTAGGCAAGTATCAAAAAAAAAATCACAAAAGCAAAAAACCTAAAAAAAGTTAAATAACATGGGTTTTTTTGTTTGTTTACTGCTATGCTTGATATACACAAAGTAATGAATACCAAGCAATTCATTTTTACTGCATCTTTACTTTTACATTTGTTCTTAGGTTGCCTAAAACATTTAAATACAAATAAAATGTGTAGCAAAAATAATGAAAGCAAACAGCAGGTAACTTTACAAATAATGGAATGTGAACCGTTTCTGCCCTTATCCAGAGTAAACGGGTGACAACTTTGCCTGATGGAACACCCCCCGCAGCTGCAGTCAAAGGTGTGCACACTGCTTACTCCCCAGGAACACAGGTCTCCACACATGGAGGGCCCGTGGAGTATCTGTTTCTACCGCAGCCTTGGAGGTGCTCCAAACCTTAAAGTACCCACAGTAACTACACCTATGTCTGGAACCAATGATCCCTTTTATTCCCCACCAGGACAAACCAATATGTAGGCAGTTTTCTTTGCTTAGACATGGAAGCAGTTCTAACACTGGCCCTTGTGAAGCCACAATGTACCAAAAGTACTATGCCAAACATTTATAACTTGTATAAAAATTCCACTTCCCCATATTGGCCATCTCAAGATGAAAACAGACAACTCCCTAAATATTAACTGGCTCTACTCCCCTAATATTAAACATAAAAACCACATGGGAAATACAGAAATTCAAATAGAAGTAACATAAACCTGTCATAAATCGTAAACAAAAAAACTATTTGTGGGACAGCATGGATGACAAATGGTCTACTGTGTAAATTTTAGAATGAGGCAGACAAAAGCGGGAAGGCCAGTTAATTTTCCCCTCCTTCTCCTGCTTCAGCTTCGTCTCCTTGGGTATCCGATGTCCACAACTAGTAAAAGAAGAAAAGGTTTTCAGCATGTTTCATTTCGGGAAAAAAAAAAAAGGAAAAAGAAAACAAACCAACCCAAAAAACTTCCATATGTATGCCAAGGTCCCAGGATGTAACCATGTATTCTAACTAGAAAGCATTCTTAGAAATACAGCGCTACTGAAACCAGCTTCGATACAAAATACCTTAATACATTTATTTTTGCCTAATCAGTTTGTAGGCATGGTGCATTTATGATACAGCTGTCATCAAACAAGTCAGATAAAGGAAAGTTGTTCATAGGAAGAAGACAAAATAGAAGAAATCATAAAGTATTAAAAAACAGTGACGTATCAACAACCCCCAGAACATCAGACTGTCCAGAGAAACCTGAATAGAAGAGATGAATACACTAGTCGAATGCAACGAAACCGGAGTTATCTAATTTAGCCATTACTCTAGAACTAGTAAGGCTGACTGTTCTTCCCTTATAAAGCTTAAACTGAGTCCCACATAAAAGAAAATGCTACATTGCATCAAAGTCAGCATCTGTTTTTTGAGCTAAAATGCAAATTAAGCTTTTCTGGCATCTTTAACTTAGAAAAACATACCTTTATCTATTTATATGAATCAAAATGAATGCTGAATAGAATGGTCAGAACAAAATATTTTAAGAGGTAAAAATGAAAACTGTCTCATGGTGTGATAGGATTATGGATTCTGTAATTTTTTTAAAATCAAGGTTGCAACCTTTCAACAAGTTAAAAAATAACTTCAAAAACCTGCTTCAATTTAAAGTCCTAGCCATTCTAATTTCCAAAGATAATTATTAAAGAACTGATTCAAGATGATCTTAACATTTAGGTGACTTACTACAAAAAGGGGGGGTCCCCTTTTACCTAACTGTATTTTTGTATTTCCCACATCATGTGTGAGTTTCACTTATTAATTAAATATCTCTCCCCTGGAAACAAGACTACTTCCAAGGTCTTGTAGCCTGTGTGTTCCTGCTAAATGAGGGGCTTTGTAGGACAAACTGATACCATCTCTAATGTTTCTTTGTAGTCCTAACCTTTAAGGACTTTTGAAGTTTTCGTATGAACATTAAAAACTTGATGCAGGACAGTTCTCTTTCTCGGGTAATGTGCTGACCATCTCGGTTAAGCAGATTCAGACTCAGTCATAAACTAGGGTAGCTTTTGGTCAAGTTTCTTTACTTGACAAATGATCAAATCAACCTAAAATGATTACAGCTGATGCCAAGGTTCAGCAAAGACACAGAGAATCAGAATGGGAACCTTGGTTTTCTTCTCATTCAACTGCTGCAATGTAGTCTTCATGCTATACTGACGCCAAAATTCAGCTGATGCAGTTATTAGATCAGACCCTGTCCATGGGGTTAAGAACATAGTAACTAAGTCTCGAGTTCCACCTTTTAAAATGCCATCTCATCACTTCAAACCAGACAAGAAATATTCTTAAAATTAGTTTAACAAATTGAAGTGCTGTTTTCATCTGACACAGATTCATTTACTTGGATAAGGAGTATAGCTCAAAAAACTCCTGCCTGGCGTGTGCAAGGCCCTGGGCTCAAGATTCTTTCATTCTTTACTATGCTTAGTTTCTTGATAAAAATAAAACTCTCACAAGTTTGTAGACAGCTCCAAACTGCACTTGTTAAAAGAATGCTAGCTATTTAATTGGAAATAAACTAGAGTGAAACTGGAAGTGAACAGTATACAACGAGTCACAAAAGAAAAAGCCCTAAAGCTCACTAGATTACAATGTCTTGTTTCTACCTCTACCTGACACCCAATAGACGTTTTTTCACCTAAAGAGACCACTGAGATTTGATTGAGATACATATTTAGACTCACTGAAGAATTACTGTTCACTTTTCCAGTTCTTTTGGCATTAGAGTTCTTTTCTAAATCTAAAGTATACACTAAAGACATTCATGACTTCCCATAAGTCATGTCTTTTTGCAAAATAAGACCACACATAAGTTATTTCAGCTTGGATTCTGTGGAGTATCTAAGAATTTCTACATTTTCTGACATTAACACCTTACCATATCCACACAAACACAGAGGCAACCCAATGTACAAGTCCCCCATTTCTGAAGGAATTTAAACAGCGTTAATTTTGACACTAAACACTAAGCTGTTGTGACTAAAACAGAAACTCAAGATACAAAAAATAAATGGTTTATGTCACTGAAAATCCAAAATGATGGATCATAAAATTATTTTGAGAATTCAAATTTTCAAATAAATGTGCAGCTAATGAAGTGTTCATTTCAGTGTTCAAGTCATGGTTTCTGCAAGGTAGTTTTCTTTATAATTTTAACAGCTAGTATACATTTAGTTTTTAGAAGCCCAGAAATATTCCTTGTAGTAAAACAATATAATCTCTTCAGTCACATTAACCATTAATAACACTATTCAGTACTTACTGTCAAGTTGTCTCTCAGTAATTGCATTATTAGCGTGCTGTCCTTGTATGACTCTTCACTTAATGTATCAAGTTCAGCAATGGCTTCATCAAAAGCCTGTGATTTTTTAAAAAAAGTACATTTCAGTGCTCAATTAATAAGACTGCTAAATTTCTACCTAACAAGTAAGATACATACTGTCTTTGCCAGAGAACACGCTTTCTCTGGGGAGTTGAGAATCTCGTAGTAGAACACAGAGAAGTTAAGGGCCAGACCCAATCTGATGGGATGCGTTGGTTGCATTTCCTTTTTGCTGATTTCAAAAGCTTCTTGGTATGCTTGTTGTGACTGATCCACAATGCCTGGATAATAAAACATAAGCAAATACACCAACTGCAGTCTGCATTTCATCTTTACTCATCAAAACAAATTCTTTCATTTAATACCCCACATATGCTCAGAAATAGCCTAAAAAACAGCATACCTTTCTTGTCATCACCAGCAGCAACCTCAGCCAAGTAACGGTAGTAGTCTCCTTTCATTTTCAAATAAAAGACTTTGCTCTCTGCTTGTGAAGCATTGGGGATCAAGAACTTTTCCAAAAGAGACTTAGGAAGAAAAGAAATAGATGTAATAAGCATAAAACATTTACAAAAGTAGCTACATTTCTTAAGCATATACCGTAAGTTCTAAAACTTTTAAGCTCAGTCATTGCCAATAACTGAGAATGCAACACTCATGAATTTCTGGTTTAAAAGTTAGCAGAATGCTGAGCCTAGCATGGTGGCAAATGCCTATAATCCCAATGCTTGGGAGGCTGAGGCAGGAGGATCGCCATGAGGCCAGCCTGGACTACATAGTGAGCTCAAGGCAAGCCTTAACTACTCAGCGAAACCCTGGTCAACTTGCCCCTGCCCTCAACAGTTAGTTGAACACTTTGAATCTACAAGATACACCTTTTGGGACTCCATAAGAATGACCACACAGAAACCAATAATATAGCCAATACCATCAGTCCGTGCTGGAGAAAGCTAAACCAAATGAACATTATTTATAAGAATGCAGCTGGAACAATACATCACAACAGCTAAAATACTTCAAAACAAAAGCTTAATTTTTCAAACGACGGTAACAGGATTATGAAATTTATAGAGCTGAAGAGCAGTCCTCTAATTTCATCAAAGTGATCTTTATTAGTAAGACACGTTTGCAAATCACAACCAAGTAAAACTAAAATGTTATCCTATAGTTTTGTTTAAACTCGGTAAGAATTTAAGCTTATTTGAATTGTACCATACTAAAAATTACCCTCTACACAACTGATTTAAAGCAAAAACATGTGATGACTGCATTGGGGAGACAAAGCCCCAAAAACCAGTCCCCCCCACCATTTTAGTTAAGGGGAAGAAATAAACAGCAGTAGCAAAATTAGACAAATGTTAAAAAAAAAAATCCACTATTTACTATACCCAGCATACTCTGGGAGTTGAAGTGAAGTCTATTTTCAACTGGGTTGAGCACCAAATAAATCAATTCTTCCAAGGAAAAAAATATCTAATTCTTGGTTTGTATTCTAGAAGACAGTTATCCCCCAGTAGCTTCTACCTACCTATATGGCCATGAGCATATGTAATTACTTAAGAATCACTCGAAATGTTAAGTTTTAAAGCTACACTAGAAAACTTAACTTCTTTAGGCACTGTGTCCATAAATGTCACTAGAATTAGTATTTTTATGAGTAGTAACTTCTATATCCCTAAAAATGTCTTCTTTTATACTGGGGTTAACTCATGCTGAACTAACAAGTTGCCTAGGAATTAAATAACAGTTAAGTACCCCTTCCCTCAAGCTAAACACTGAATGTGCCACAGAACAACAACTTAAAAGTTGTTAACCCTCAAGTAAAAAGGAGGGCTGCTGGCAAAGCAGCTAGGCTGCTTACTAAACTGCAGAACAAAAGTCAACAGCAGCAAATGTTTCTGGTAAAATGCTGATTCTGACAGGTTACAAAAGGTTAAAGAAAGTGGGGGGTGGAGGGGGGAGAAGAAAGAAAGAGATACTGCTATTAAATCCTCACTTCCTTCCTCCTGGAATCCAGGCTAAGCTTGGCTGAGTCGCTTTCAACCTACTGGGCCTAACCCTTAACAGGTTCATCTGGAGATTTTCCCCTTTGCTCTCTTGGATCCCCGAAGGCTGGCAGATAAGAAAGCAGTCAAACTATCCAGGTGACAAGAAGATCTAGCCATAGCCAGCTCTACCCATTGCAACAGGTAAGTGAAGCCCTATCAGGTATTTCAGCCCCAGCTGAAATCTTAGCTCAATGCAGCAGCAGCAATACGTGATCACAGCCAGTAACATGTGAAGAACTGTCCAGTAACAGTCCAGTCAAGCCACAGAATCACAAGAAGGAATAAGCCATAGTTTTGAATGGTCTGTTATATAGCCGTTGATAACAGAGAGAGACAAGGACCTTGTAATTTTAATGTTCTCATAACATTATCACTATAGCATTTTATTTTCTATGGTTTAATTTGATCATTCTGTATTCCTATCTATGATGTACAAACTACAATTACCCTCATTTTATAGAAGTCAGTGGGATCCAACAATGTAATGTGCTCAAAACCACAGCAAGCCTGTAAAGGTACACCTCCAACTACGCAGGTATGACTAGCACTAACATTATGCTACATTTTTCTGCCTCAACAGGCTGATATGTCTACTGAAAAGGGTAATGTGATCCCAAGATATGCTAACTAGGAAATCAAGTTAAGGAAAAAGACTCAGTACTGTATTATACTAATGAGACCAAGTCTAGAATATACTGGTTCTTTAAAAATGCAGTAAGACAGGCACTGACAAACTACAGACTACCCAAGAGTAAGCAAAAAAAGTGAGGATGCTAGCAGTTGCCATGAAGATGGGAGTTAGCAGGACGCGAAAGGCTCCGAAAGACTGGTTAAACCTAGCAAGAGGAAAAATTTCTGTTCAGTGAGACAACTTATGAGTTGCTCAAAACTGGAATCGGCCACCTGTTAAGACAGTGTGTTCTCCTTTTAGATGTGTAAGGAGCAATAAGAGGATCACTCCGATAGAAATTTAAAAAGTCAGATGTGGTCTTTTTCAACTCTAAGAGATAATACAGCACTCACCAGATTAATTTATAACACAAAAGAAGCAATTAAGTGTTATACCTTGTCAAACTGACCACAGAGTAATGAAAACTCATTTTCCAGACTCAGAAGCCAGAGGAAAACAGCAAATGTAACAGAGTAAGGTCAAGGAGAAAAGAAAGCACCAGCATAACAAAATGGGAAAAGTTGGAGGTGAGTGAAGTAGAAAATAGAAAAAGACTGTCAGCTCTTTTCAAATATGCTGAGTTCCTAATATCCTGTAGAACAAACAATCTCACCTTGTAAATTTTGTTCAGTACAATAGTAGGATGAAAGCAAAAGTGAGAACCTGAATTTAAAAGGAAAACAATGGTGGGCACAATATTATGTACGTTGTGTATGCCAGGTGCTTCAACTTCAACTATAAAATAAGGTGTAGGCTGTTTACTGCCTAAACTCAAATCTCAGTTCACTGCTAACGACCTGCATCACCTTGACAAAATTCAGCAATCTCTCTAGCTGCAGGTTTCTCATGTGTGAGAGAGGGATGTTAGCTGACCTAATACCTGGGGATGCTATAGGGATTAAAGGAGTTAAAAGGCAGTTCAGAAAGCATTTAGAATACAGCCCAGCACACAGGAAGAAGTATTGTAAATCTTTTTAGAAGGAAAAATAACTAACTGGAACCACTCTACTTTCAAGTACTACCCAAGTTAATCAATCAAATTACCATAAGGAAATGGGTTCACTACTGTAACTTTAAAATACCACAACAGGTCAACTCACTCACTCAGACACTAGATCTGGACTCCTTTCTATATAAATTTCCTATTAAAAAAAATACTACCTTACTTCTAACCCAACCATAGTCCTTACTCTCAAAATAAGTACTTTCTAGAGAAAAAGAAACTAATAACAACGAACACTTCTTATTTGTTTTAAAATGTTTTGGTCTCAGGATCCCTTTATACTCAATACCATTTACCTTCCTCACTTCATTAATTTTCAAGATGGTTGCCAAATACCTATGTGAAGAAGCCCAGACTGGCTACAGTTCTTTTAAGTAGAAACAGCACTCTATAAACAAAAGCAGCCACTTTAGAGTTGGCTGTGGGTTCTGGTGCAGCCCCGTCCTTTGGAGATGCTGCACGGCAGTATTAAAAATGCCTAGGGCTCCTGAAAGCCCTGTTCTACCCAAGTTTATGAGAGATTCAGGAGGAAAGAAGCTGATGAGCTCCTGCTCACTGCCATCACTAACCAGCTCCCTGTGTACAGGGTCAAAGCATCAGTCTGCTGTAAGCTTAAGCAAACTGTGCCAGACCGAACATGAAACATCACTGGGCACTTGTGCAAGTACCATTTACTATGTGGTGTGAATAAACTTGTGAGATGCATCACTTTTAAAACAAGCAATTAGTTCAGTGCACAATTCAAATAACTAAAGCATTCTTCCTGGCGACAACCATTATGCAGGTGGCCCACCATATCCATGTTTCACGTTTATGCAGTCTACCCACCACAACTATGTAAAGACATTTTATTCTCTGTCATTCTCCAACAATATAGTATAACTCCTTACAATGGCATTTACGCTGTATTACGAATTGTGAGGATTTACAGATGATTCCAAGTATATGAGAAGACATGCAGAGGTTACATGCAAATACTACCATCGTTTTACCTAAGGGACTTGAGCATCAGTGATTGGGGGGGGTCCTTGAACCAATTCCCTGTGACGGTAAGGACTATTACAATTAATTTCATGGTTCCAGGGACATTACAACATTTTGCTTGACTGTGAGTGCAGAGGTGAAGAATATAATGATTACTACGTACAATTTGAAGCATCATCTTGATTAGTGCTAAAGAACCAGCAGTTTCAGCCATCCTTGCTTTTATATCAGTGCTAGGTCAAAACAGTGATAAAGGCCAATAATAATATTGTCATGAAAAGTTGTGACCTCTGGGAACCACACTGCAAGATTTCCCAGTGGCCTGCATATCACTTTCTAAAGATGCCGATTTACAGTAATCTGTGCTACATCACACACCTTAAAATATATAAACTTTTGTCAACACTTCAATTAAAATTTGTCCTAAATACCTTTCGAAATTTAGCTCTAATGTTATATTCTCCCTAAAGCTAATTCTTACAAACTATTCAGTTCCACCTACTTTGCCTATGCCACTAGTGCCTAGTTTAGAGTTTTCAGCTGCAAGAGGAAAAAAAGATATATCCTGATTCATCAGTAAGGAATTAAGCGAATTGTGCTATACCATATACAGACATTACACAGATGCCAACATAGAACAAAGCACAGATCTATGGCAAAGTGTGTGCACAGGCACCAACTTACACAACAGTAACAGTATATGATCCTATTGAAGGATGGACTGGTTTGACTGGCACTGGAATTACCAAAAGGATACACTATCTTGAATGACGTGGAATGAGGTCTCAGGAGCTTTGTTTTTCACTCTGTATCCTATGTTCTGTACTGCAAGTGTAAGTTAAATTTAATGGTTTTGTATCTTTAACTTTTCACATACTTTTCTTTGCTTTTTGGGCGGAGTGCACTACTAGGGACTGACCTTGGGGCCTTTGCATTGAGCTACACTCCCAGCCCAAACTCATTTTTAAATTTTGAGACAAGATCTTAATAAGTCACCAACTTTCCCAGACTTAACTTGAACTTGCAACCCTCCTGCTTCTGCCTCCAAGAGTTCTGGGATTATAGCTGTGTACCACCATATCAAGATAACACACATGTATTCTTTTGCTTGCTTTGTTTTTGAGATGAGGTCTCACTACATGACCCGTGATGGGATAGAATTTGTGGGCTCAAGTGATCCTCTGGCACTGGCCTGCCAAGTAGCTGGAACTATAGTAGGTGAGCGCCACCCTCTCACACAAGTATATGTGTAAACCACCCACAGGCTCTGTAAGGACATGTTATGCCCATTTTAAGTACTAAAATATTAAACCCCAGACAACTCACAATATATGCATAATTTGAACAACTTCATTTCAACAAATTTTATTTGTAACAATCTTAAGTGTCCAGAAGGAAATTTTATTAGCTTAGCACCATAAAGCCTAATTTTCCAAAATACTCTTTATCATCAATAGCGCAACACTTTATAAAATTCAAACAGTTGAGACAAACATGATAGAAACCTTCTTCATCCCAATCTTGTGTTTTACTACAGCATTAGTTTCAAAACTCCCTTCCGTTTTATTCCAGGAAAGCATCTCAAATGCTTTCACCACTTCGTACCCCACCATTACCCCTTAGATGGCCTTTAACATGACAGAGCCTTAATGTGTATGTCTTGTGGCCATCAGTGGTTAAAACTGGTCGTATTAAATAATTCATGGTTATACAGCCTCTACCTGCCTTTTTCTTAAAAGGCAATCACAGGGAGTCAGAAGCTACAGACTAAGAGAACTTAAACTGAACTTTAAAAATATTAAGAACAAGTACCCAATTATGAAGTTCTTTGCTTACTTCAGTGCTAAAAAATGGCCATCTGCTGCTATACATTTCAAATTAAACCACTTAGGACTATGTGTTGTGATTTGGGCTTGCCAACTAGAATACAAGAAAGTATCTAACAAAAAATGTATTTCAAAGGAAAATTACAAGTAACTAAGATTTTATTTTCCTCTTTGGAGAAATAATCTCATTTTGTAAAGTAACAACCTTTTTACAAAGTAATTCAGCAAAAATACATTTAGTACATAAGTTCTGAGAAAGTAATCATAATTGAAGGGTGTTTTTTGAGACAAGGTCTCACTTTGTAGTTCAGGCTGGCCTCAAACTTGCTGATGACCCTCCTACCTCCACCTCCCTCCCCAGTGCTAGGATTACAGGCTTGCACCACCATGATGGGCCATGACGTCTTAGGTTAAAACAATCAAACTGATACTTTTACAACACAGGATGTTTTCAGAAATCCTCACTGCTGTATAAATTCAAAAATATAATGCACTATTGGTTAAGTAACAGGACAAAGTATCATTTGCCTTCCAATATGATTCACTGAAGAGGACATAGTATTACTTCCAGAAACTACTACCAAAAGCACAATCTGTTAATGAGAAATCGTAGTACAAAATTGACTAAGGGACAATCTACAAAATAACTGGCCACTACTCTTGAATGAAAAACTGATCCATATTAAAGGAGAATAAACAAAATTCAAAATATATCCAGATACCATTGAGTAAATATGGTGGTATGATTCGTGAAATTTACATAGATCTTCAAGTATAATAGTGTATGAATTGCTTTACTAAGTTCCTGGTTTGAAAATTATATTGTGGTTATATAACATGTTAATGTGGGGAAATCAGATGAAGGATACATAAGAAATTCTTCATACTATTGTATTTGTCTTTTTTCTAAATCTGAAATTATTTCAAAACAAAAATTAGGAACTGTTTAGAGACAACCACATGTAGAGCAAGGTAATTTTCCTCTTTGCTTATTTAATATTACAATTATCATCTCAAATTTTTTCTTTTTTTTTGGCACTGGGAATCGACAACCACGTGTAGAGCAGGTAATTTTCCCCTTTGCTTATTTAATATTACAATTATTGTCTAAATTTTTTTCTTTTTTTGGCACTGGGAATCGAACTCAGGGCCTTGTAAGCACTCTACCACTTCCACTAAATTCCCAATCCCCTAAAAACAAATTTTAAGGAGAAATCTCAAATAAGCATCTCCTTTTATACAAAGTACATACCTTCTACCTCAAGGTTAAAAGGGAGAAGGTGGCAAGAATTTGAGGTACCAGGGCCCTTGACCATGATTCTTACTATTCTCATTAATACAGAAGTCTAAGATAGGGTCTAAAACAGAAGCCCTCCTCTTTAATAAAATTCAAGCGGTAATATTTTTTGTTTACTGAAAAGTCCCCATTCCTTCTATAACCACGTATCTTAGAACAGAGTTAATATTTTGGTAAGGTGGTACTATATAAGGGACTAAAGATATTAACATGTTTTGAATGACCTAACATAAATCACTGAACCTCTGAGCTTTACTGTCTTGATCTGGTGAAATGCAAATACCCTATGGATAGTCTTTCAACCCTAAATTCAGTAATTCTTTAAAATTCAATTCTCAATTTAATAGTTAAAAATCCACAAAATACCATACTCCACAAATGTCATTTATTAAAAACAAAATATCCTCCTTAATAAGAAATAATTTCATTACAACTGTCAAGCACAATGTAGCTCAAATTTCTAGTCCTGTACAATTCTTTCACAAATAGAGGTAAGTTCCTCAATTTTTACTTTATTCTGTAGAACCACTGTATCTATCATTCCTAGATCTCTGAAAATTCTAAAACGAAAGTGAAGTCATTAATTTTCTCCAACAGGGTCCCTTACTGTGAAAATTAAGTCTCTTACTCCCCCTTGTGGCTGGAGCAACTTACAGTTTTTCTCTTAATTCTATCTTCCTCAGCTGCTTCCAATCAGTCAATTAGAAAAGCGCTCCATCAAAAATGTTTTAATGATATTGGGTAGTGCCAAAAACTAATTTAGTGTAAGTGTTTGGAAACATTCTGACTTAAAGTCATCTTTCTATGACACGTTTGACCTAGTGGAGTGAAATTTCAAGTGTGCTCTGAGGAATATCACATAGAGAAAGGGATAGTTGTTTAACTTCAATGACACTTAAGGACAGGATTTCCACTGCTTGCATAACTGAATTCTTTTTCCAACAATAGAGTTGGCAAGAAATTTGATAAAGGAGTGTATTATACCATTAAGAAATGTTAATGCTACCCCCAAAATACTAATATTTATGCTCAAAATTAAGGTATCTGTACAAAACTTCACGCTGCTAGAAATATGTACTGTTGTTTTCTGAAAAATTAACTGGGTGAATGGCTAACAAAGCGGGACTAAAAACTACCAAGTTAAATCGATTCAGGGAACTGCCTTTTTCTGGATCACTAATGCTAGCAAAGTAATTCCTGAAACAATTAGTGTCTTTAGAACACCAAGAAACAAACCCAAAATGTAACCCCTAAAGATAATCAAAATGGCAAATACCAAAAAGAACAGAGCAGTAGTAAGTGGCACTGCTAAAATTATTCCTCTTCACTCAATGTGGCCCAGGCAAGCCAAGAATGCTTCACCTCGGACAAATCTGGCCCCATTTCTCAATTATTTCTATGACAAAGCTTTTTTGTCTAAAATACCTCATTTTTTAGTGTTTTTAAACTTCCACATGGACACTATGTACAAATTCCCTCGTGAGACTGTATTGTATCAGAACCTTTTAAAAAAAGATTGAAAAACAACTTTTCCAAGTTCAACCAAAATACGAAGGACCCCCCCCAATACTCTATTACTTGTGCATCACTTTTTCCTCTCTAGGTTGTCTAGAATTAAAAGCAGAGGATTTTATATTTTTTAATGGCACAAAGTTTATAAAATAGCAAATAGTTAAACATTAATTAAAGTTTCAGTTAAGTCTACATAACTTGTACTAAGTTTATTACTTCCCTAAAATAAGGCTGGTTTTATCCCCATGACCCAATTAAACAAACCGTCTGATAATGATCAGATGCTGTCTCTCAGATGAGCACAATCAAAGGGGAAATGAAAAAAATTATTACTCGACAAAACAGGATGGTGACTTAATTGCCCAACATTTTCCACAATGCTGCTCATCAACTGAGAGCTTGCTTTTTCTAAATTCGACAGCCTGCCTATATAATAGTGTCCCCAACTGTCAGTTCCACAGAATCACATTTTAAAATGTGCTCTGTGTAGATTCTTATTTAGTGTCTGAGTTGGATGCAGTCCAAGTATGTCATTCCAAAATGTGGACAATGTATTTATTACATTTATTTTAAGGGGGGTTAAAAAAGCTGACAGTTCATGGGGCTGGAATCAAGAAGCAGGTCTTTTTCAGAAAAGCATTTGTAATTAATGAGAAATATCAACTTACTGCTGGGTGTCTTGATGACATCTGATCCTAAAACTTGTTTGAAAATTAGGATTTCTGACTCCCCCTTCACACACCACCCTCGTATTTCCAGGTCCTTGGTGGTGGGGAATATTGATGGGTTTAATAGTATTTGCTGAATGCTTCTCCCATGCCTTTGTTGGGCAACCCCTGCCTAGTTATTTGTTAAGAAATGTGGCAGCTACTGTTACTGAAAAGATAACCAGCTCCAAATGTCCCAACTCAACCAGCAAGTCAAATAAAGAAAATTCTTATACTATAAAAATTAGGCACTTGCTGTAAATTGAATGCAATACAGATAATTAAAGAGAGAACTGGAGAATGATCCCATGCACAGAAATGCACCTAGTGAAACAGGAAATGCTGAGTTATGCTGGTTCAGCATGACATTCCTCCCCGCCCGGCCACATTCAAGTTTTTTTGCAGGGTGCTGGGGATCCAACGCAGGACCTTTAGGCAAGCACTGTACCGCTGAGCTAAATTCCCAACCCTAATACCACAACTATCAACGGTCCTGCTTTTCAAGGAGAATGAGGAAATGGGGCCAGTCTCCTAAAGTTGAACACGACTCAGATTATTAAGATTAAAGTTCTAAATGAGAAGAGTGAAGCCAAAACCCCCAGGCCATAAAGATGAGAATTAGCAATGACTTGTACCAGGGACAGACAGAAGACCAAGCTAGAGCTATGGCTGTGTGCAAGGGATTTTGGGAAGGAAAGGAGCACAAGGGCAGTGTTTTACAAAGATTACATTAAAAGACATATGAAACACAGAACTGGGAAAAGAACAATAAATGTATCAAGGCCAGGGTAGTGACCAGCAGCAACAAATGGATGTTTCTACTTCAGCTTTAGTACATTAAAAATAGAGTAAGTTTATCTGCACAGTTATCACTTTCTTCTGCATCATACAAATGATTATCAGCAGGAATATAAAAGGTTTGAGAACCAATGATCTACGCAAAACAGCAGTAACAATTTGCACTGACAAAAAATTAGGACAGGTAGTTTCAAAAAGAAGACAAATTCTGACTTTGAGCACACTGAAATGATGGCAGTCACAAGTTCCCTAACAACTTGAGCAGTTTGTCCCTAACATAAGTGTTAGCAGTGAATCAAGAGCTATAGGAAGGAGAATGAAATAGAGATCTAAGGAATTCTAGAAAAACTCTTAAAAGCCTTATTAGAATTTCAGTGGACTGTAAGTTTATTTAACTTAGTTGACATCAGAATACCATCATTTTGACTCTGCCTCACACATTCTTCAGTATAATTGTGACAAGGATCATCTATTTTGGGAACAAAAATTTATGATGTAATTAATTCAAGTTATAAAGACAAAACTACTTCCTCTACTTCACTTTTTGTGCAAGAATCATCCAACAGACACAAAAATAGGGATTAAATCCATGGGGATGTGGGGGGAGATGGATGACATGACCCCATCTTTCATAGGTTAAAGATGCCCCAGAAGTCAAACACAATTCTGAAAAGACAGCATTAGTGGTGAGCTGATGGATGGCACTGAGAGTATACTGACAGTAAGAAGCTCTGAATTTCTTTGTAAAACAGAACGATTTTTATGTATTTATCAACCTTACTTCCATGAGGCAAAACCTGGTGGCCTTTTTTTTGAAAGTATTTTCCATAACCTCCAAAGTCGCCAATCCTTACTTTCACAGCATAGTAGGGCCCTTTATGATCTGACCTGTATCCATCTCCTGCAAAACTATTGGAAAAGTTTTTAATGCAAAGCTGCCCCCTTCTAATAAAATGGTGTGGAATGTAAAAACTTCTATGCAGAAACTTCACTTAATCCGCCAGATTTACAAATCCCATTTCACCGCTAAGACTCGCTTATGCCAGGTTTTCCATTCCTGGGAAAACACTGATGCCCACAATTTAGAGCAATATGCTCCAGGTCATCAGTTTTTCCAGCCATTTTCAAGGGCAGCGTTTTGTTCAGGGTCGCTATTTGTTTCCAACACTACTCCACGATAGCTGGCTATAATGAAAAGATGTGCAAAGGTCTCAATCTCGTATGAAAAACAGGCAAAATCAAAGTGTTTTACTTTAAAATTAATGTTTAAAGCCAAGAATGATCACATACTTTAACTGTTTTTCAACTAACCAACTGGGAAGCTTGAGATACTGGATTTCTTTGAATAAGCTGTTGCTCTCCAAAAAAAAAAAAAAAAAAAAGATAAAAACTGTAAGCTACTACAACCCTAAAATGGCTTATTCCTCACTTTCTTAATTCAAATATAATACTCTGGAGCTGAAAAAAACGTCTTGGACAAATGAGAAGAGCTAAATCATTATTTCATAGTATGTCTTCCTATATTCTGAGACTTTTCTCAGGTTTTTCATTGTAATTCCAGTCACGAACTTTATTCTTTTTCTCTTAACTTTTAACTATTTTCAGAAATCACTGTATCACTAAACATCTCCAGGTCATCTGTATCTCCTGTGGGCAGAACCCAATTCTCTCTTAAGTACTGCTTACTTAAAGTTAGGTAGCCTGCTGCTCTTAATCCAGTTGTTATTTTTCTCCACACAAAACAAGGCATCTTGTTTCATCTTTGTGTTCATCTTCCTTTGTTTCCATCATTTCTACTCCATATACCTCAGACCTCCCAACTGTACAAAATACCTGAGTGCGAACGCTGACTAAAAGGCTACTGAAGCTCATTACCAAAAGGATATTGTCTCATTTATGCCTTCCTGGAAGGCACCATAGTTACCTGCATCACCTAAATTCTTTGTACTTTAAAAGCCATGTATGACAAACACATGTAAATACATACTATAACTATAAAGTAGAAGATGGGTATAGCACTGCAGAATTCTTTTGAAAAGTTCTTATTCCAGTAAATGAGCTACCTAGTGATTTTCAGCTTAAAAACCTAATACAGCAGTTTAAAAAGCCAAGGCACACAATGATTAGATTCAGAGTTGGGAGCACCCAAAAGTTCCCTGGTTTCCTATCTTGTTTTTTCCTGGTACTGCTTACAGTAGTGGCAGTTCTGCGGGTCAGAGATAAATCAGTGCCCAGCAACCACACTTTCAAACTCCCAGGCAAATAAAATACAGCTCAAGTTAACTGACTCACCATCATAGTTACTCAACTACTGCTGCCAACTGTTAAGTATGTTAAAGATACACACTTTTACTGCTTCTTCTCCTAGGCCTCCTATAAGCAAAGGAAGCCATTATTTGCCTTTTATCAGTGGCTTCCAAAACTTTAAATGAAGCATCTGAAAATCTGATAGGTGGCACTGACTGTACCCCAAAAGCACACATAGACTCTATAAGAGACCCCTGTACTATTTCAGGCACAGAATCCAAAAGATAATCTGGGTGCATTCATTACCAGATTCTCATTCTTCACAACAACCCTGTGCAGTGGGTATTATTCCTATTTTACTGAGCTCACCTTTCTCACAAGTACTGTATGCTTTCTGCAACCTAAAACTGTGATTTGAGGTCTTTAAATCTTGAGCTCTTTATACAATATGTATCTTTGAGTTTCAATATTCCTTCATTTTTGTTTGTCACTTTATTATTACTTGCAAGACAAAAACTATCCAATTCTGACTGCATCTTCCAGATTTATGCAGAAGTACTAGGTATCAAGAGTGCTGAGTCCCTCCCAACTACGAAGAGCCAGTTTGTTCCAAGCACCCGGCAGGAAAGGCCAATTGCATTAGTTCAAATACTTCAATTTCAAAGGAACACAAGAAAAACAGCCTCAAGTTCTTTTGCACGCAGCAAAGTCCATGTTGTAAAGACTACTCTCCAGTGACCATCTCCCACAGTAATGCTTCCCAACTCCTTCCTACACAGGAGTCTGCTCTGAAGCGGTAATAAATACTTGATAATACATATAATCAGAATGAACTACTAAAGAGATCTTTAGAAAAACCAGGAATTCAGCAATTAGGCTGTTTTTTTTTTCCCCCCAGGAAACAGGGCATTCTCTCATCCATTATGATGCAGATATCAAAATAATGCAATCTGGCTTACTTAACGCTAATGCTGCCAGCCAGGAATATTAATTCTGCAAAAGTACACACTTATCAAGTACAATGGTTCAAGAAGTTTTTTCTTCAACTATCAGCTCTGCTTTCATACCACTGTCACATTTTACTAGAAAGGAGAAATTTTACACAAAATGTTTCTACGTCAAGATGATTTCTTGGAGAAACAATGAAAGAAAATCCACTTGTAAAGAATCAAGGTTATCTATAAACACTGAATATCCTCAGTTTCAAACAAAAATGCCTTAGAAAATTAGTAGCGCTGTTGACCTAATTCTATCTCCTATCGTTTTTCCCCAAAGCCCTTCTTGTTTAACAAATACATGAGCAACCACTATGAACTGTGGAAAGGTAACAGAGACTTACTCTGTAAATTATCTAAACTATTTATATGTTAATACTTTCAAAGATTTCATTTCGACTTTGCTAGGAGCCAGTGCTATTCTAAAGGAAGTAAACATGACTTCTAATTAACCAACATGGACCCTCTTAATAATCCCAAAAAATTAATCATTCTCATCTACTCCTATTAAATATATAATTTTTCTTCACAAAGAAATCAAATGGAGATAAAATTAAGAATTTATGACAGTCTTTCCCTAGAAAAATTTTTACAAGTGCTTTTATACTGTGTGTGGGAAAAATGCAAATACCTACCTGGCGTAGCCAATAAGCTTGTTAATAGAAAGTAAATGCTACCACATCCCTTTTTATTTCTAAAACTGACTTGTTTTAAGGAAAATTTTAACTTGTAATACCTTTTAAAGCTAAAATAAAAATTAGTGGGGAGGGCGACACCAGACTCAACAAAACTTACTAACAAATAGAAAATACTAGTCAGTAAGGAAAGCAAAAACAAACCCAATCAACCAAACAAAAAAACCACCTCAATTTTTTTTTTATTATAGAAAAATATATTTTACAGTTGAGTGTGCTACTCCTCATTTGTAATCCCAGCACTCATGAGGTGGAGGCAATGGGATTGCTGAGAGTTTGAGGCCAGCCTGGACTACATAGCGAGACCTGTCTCAAAAAAATTTTTATTTTTCTAATTTTAAATACTTATTACCAAACCCTAACCCTAGCAAATTATAAGATACAAGTCATTTGGCCTCAATAAAAGCATAATGTCCCGTTTTTCACATTAGAAATAAAGAGTGAAGTGTCACAAGATTCCAAACAAGCATTACAACAAAAAATGCACCCATGAGAGATACCACATAAGAGTCTGTGATTGTGAGCCTATTTTAAATGAAAATAAAAAATATTGCTATTCCTTAAAGATAGCCTTAAGGCCATTTGAGAAAAATACAGTTTAGGAATTGAAGCTTTTTCATGAATAAAAATTAGTGTTACGAGAATCACACAATCATCACAACTTTAACAAAAGCTAGAACTCCAACCACATCAGATATAATCCCGCATTATTCATTTCAACAATTCTTCTATGAACAGAGTACATTCTGCACCTGGATTTCCACACTGAATCCCAGCTTATTCTATAACCTGTCCTTCGAAGTTACAATCCTACTCATTTCTGCATAGTAAAGCCCTTCCATACAGACACCTAAGGTGTAACATGAAGTCCTGAAAGTGCAATTATTTCGTAAATCCACTTCTGCTATTACTCCAGAAATTGCTAGCTTGTTGAAAAGAACTAGTACTCATGTATATTAAATATTACATTAACTGGTTAGATTTTCTATTAGATTATCCTCAAATTGTTCTGGACATTAAAAACGAACCACAATGTTCACTTTTTTTTAACTTTTGGAGAAGCACAGGGCTTCACACCACAGTGGGTACTAACTACTTTAAAATACTTAAAAAAAAATACTTTTGAACCTGGAAAATCAAGTTTGAGTTATTCATAACCTTTTACCACGGTTGTCAGTGTTCAAAGCTGACTTTCAACATCTAAATGCAAGAAGAGGAAGAAGCAACATGTGGAGCCAGTTTTCTACATAGTTTACTTACTGCATTAACATTACAGTGGCTAATCCAGAGAAGGGTCTATGTCTACAATGAGTCTCCTGTTACATTCCGTACAAGATGTGTAAAATTCCCACACCAATACGTGTACATTTAAGACAATCTGCTCTAGAACTACTCCAGATACGCTAATCACAATAAAAATGGCAATATAATCCAGTTTACCATTTCATATGCTACCAAAATGTATTGTTTTTTGCAAAATTGAACTATGTGAAAATCATTACTGCATTTATTTTACACAAAGGTAATAACACCCTGAAAACTTCTAAATAATACTTGCTTTTTAAAAAAAGAAAATCCAAAGAAAGAAAAACTGGTAATATAACTGATACTCCCTATAGGACCCCCATGTTGTAATAAAACCAGACTGAATGATTCTCACCAGTACATCGTTGCAGATATCCCTTAGCTCCGTCTCAATTTTCTCTCTGTATTCTCGAGCCATCTGCTGCTTTTTCTCAGCACCTTCCGTCTTTTGCTCGATACTTGAGACAACCCTCCAAGATGACCTACGGGCTCCTACAACATTTTTATAAGCAACAGAGAGAAGATTCCTCTCCTCATTAGATAATTCAGCGCCTTGCTCAGTTACAGACTTCATGCAGGCTGCCATGTCATCATATCGCTCAGCCTGCTCGGCCAGTTTGGCCTTCTGCACCAGCTCATTTTTATCCATGCCTGGATGTTCTGCAGGGAGAAAAAAACAGTGCTTAGAAATTTTTTCCTATTAAAATATACAAACTCTAAATCATCTGTGGTTAGTAAACTGTATGAACACCTAAATATTTACTGCCTGTGAAAGATTCTTTGTAAGAGAAAATGCAGCTTCATAAAAGATGACCAGAGTAGAACAATCAGCATACTCAATGTACAGAAGTAGGTTTAAACTAAAACTGGATTACCTCATCTGTTTTAGAAGATCTTAATCTCACATAAGGTTTTCAAAGCACATCTGGGCAAAAGGGCTACGTTAAAAACCAGCTCCTAGTTGGCTGAAATCTCATCTTGATCCCAGCACCACTAAATGAGCCAAATTTAAGCAGCGTTTCACCTTTCAATACAAAATGCCACAAAGAACATTACAATTTCTATAAGTCCAGAATTATGAGTCATGTCAGTGTGGTGCACTTCAGATCTTTTAACTTCCATCATACTTAGTCTTGTCATTAAATTTTAATTGGTATTATCCTCACCCCCTTGCAACACATGCCCGTTGATTAAAGCATGACAATTTTCTGGAAAAAGGATGAAATTGAACCTTAAGTATTATGAATACAAAACCACCAAGGACCAATATCTAACCCCTTTGTCTTGTCATATGCACACTCACTTAAAAAATATCCTTAAGTCTTACCTAGAACTTTGACTCTGACTGTGACCACTACCATGTCACACTGGAAGCTTCGAGTGTTTCAATGTCACTGCTGCAGTTTCAATGTAAGATCACAGCATTTTGTTTCTACGGGTAGCAGCCACAACCTGAGCATTAGCCAAGCTGCCCTTTCCCTTGTCTTCCTAATTTCCTCTATTTTAAAGTTTCTCAGACTTCGATTTACCGTCTCTACGTTTTTCTTCATATTTACCCCTCTAAGAGATGTTAATACAGAGAAAAACACTACTAAACCATTGCGTGTCCACAAGATAAAGGATTTTAAAGGAAAATATACATGCATTATTAAGTTAGAAGGTAGACAGAAGAACCACCCACTATGGGAATGGACTCCGTTTACCTTAGCCAGAGAACTCTCACTTTTTTTTCTTCCCAACCAAATCAGAGTCCTCGCTATTTAAACAAGGAATCGGATAGGCTGAATGTAAGGTGTACTGTTTGAATGCGTAAACTAAAAAATGATCGCCTATTTCCCTTCAGTTCTTCAAATTAATTTCCCCTTGGGAACTCAGAGACGTTCTCTGGTTAGTGTTGCCTCTAATGAAAAATGATTTCAAACCAGCACAAAGGTTTCCCTCCCCAGCCCTTCGGCACAGAGGAAGTGGCCTGGCTTTCTTACGGGGTAACAGGGTTGGAGGCCTTGCCTCCACACTGCGGAGAATATCGCCGCACCCAGTTAACTCTTCGCCGGCCGCAGCGTCGCGAGGGCGAAGCGGAACCTCGCAGACCGTGACTTTCAAGTGCAAATCCTCCGTCCGCGCCATTCGCAGCCACCTCCCCTGCGTGGCTCCGCCCAGGCTGTTGCCTCCGCACAGTCCCCGACTCCTTTTGTCATGGCGGATCGGTGTCAAGGAGCCCAGCCTACCGCCCCGCGCTCATTTCGCCCAGCCACAGCGGGAGGGAGGCGCAGCCAGCGCCCGCCCGAGTCGCGCGGACCGGGAGCCACCGCGCCCGCGGGACCGCCACCGCCACGGCGGGGCCGGGGACAGCTGCGGCGGGCGGGGGAGGGGACGGGCCACACCCAGCCCGCGGAGCAGGATGTGCGGGCGTCCCGGGCCCGTCCGCGCCCAGAAACCCGGGTCCTTTCCCCCGCCGAGCCCTCGGTCCGGGCGGCCCCACCCAGAGCGCGCCGAGGCGGCCTTGCCCGCCCCACCTGGCGGCCCCCGCCGGTCCCCGCCCCGCCGCTGCCGCTCGGGTGGGGGAGGGGTCCGCACCGCGGTCGCACTAGGTGCCGAGGGAGGAAGGGAAGGAGCGGGGGCCGCGGCAGGGGCGGCCTCACCTGCGCGGCCGCCGCCACCGTGTAGTTACCTCCGACGGAAGCGGGGCGCGGGGGCAGACCGTCGCCGGGGCCTCGGCCATCCCGCCCGCAAGCTGGCAAGCCCCGGCCCCCGCGCGTGGGCGCCTCACACCCGGGGCCAGGGCGTCCGTCCGGAAGCTCCGAGCGGGAGGCGGCCGCGAGCGCCCGCCGAACCCGCCGGAAGGGGGGCCGCCGTGGAGGGCGAGCCGGTCTGGGGAGCGGGGGGCGACGGCTCCCTCACCGGCGGAGGGCGGCGGCGGCCCGGGCCTTACCTGTGTCCCGGGTGGGTGGCGGCGGACGGACGGGCGCAGCGGTCTCTGGGCGGCGGCGGCGAGGCTGAGACTCTGTCCCTGGATCTCGCTGCTCACAGGCTACAGCCGCTCCGCAGACACGGGGTTTCCTCCAATCACCAGCTCCGGCAGCAGGGGCACCACACGCACAATGACGTCAAACGCTGCTATGGCAACCGTTGATTGGTGCCCACAGCTCTCCGGGCGCCGCGCAACCGCCGCTCCCCAGCGCGCGCACCCAGCCCGCCCGCGCTCGAGGCGAGCGGAGGAGCGCGCGTCCCTGCCCGCTACCCACGCCCCTCCCCGCCCGCGCGCCCGCCGGGACTCCTACCTTGGGTGTCCGCTCCCGACTGCGCCCGAGCAGGACGTGTGGTCCTCTCCGCCTCTGTCTCTCCCGCTCGCCTTCCCTCGGGTCCCCACACCCCTTTCTGCCCGGGCACCGCCACCGGCTCGCGCTTCCTCGAAACCCGCGGGGAGGAAGTCGCCCCACCCCCACCTCTCCTCCCGCTCGGCTACTGCGCCGGCGCCAGTCGTTCCCTCCCGCAGGGGCTCCGCTCAGTCACATCCGGGACCTTGCACATCCCCCTCCCCGCGGCCGGCGCCCCGCCCTCCGAGCTCGGCGGGGGAAACTGCCCCGGGCCGCCGAGAGCAAGCGGGCAGGCGGGCGGCGGGGCGAGGGAGCATTATGAGGGGGCTGGGCGGGTACCGCCCCCCCGCCCCGCGCCGCCGCGGCTTCACCTGCTGGGCCGGCGGTGGGGGTCGGTCGGAGGCGATGGGGAGCGGTCTCAGACCTTTTAAGGCTCAGAAATCGGAGCGGGGCGTCCGGCCCGCGGTGTCCCATTGGCGCCGCGGCCTCCCCTTATCTGGGAGCCCGGGCACGCCGAGGAGGGGCGAGGTGGGCCGGGCCGCAGCTCCCGAGGGGACGCGGGTCCAGGGTAGAAGAGTGGGGGCTGCGCGGGTCGTGGGAGGAACATCGCGAGCTCCCTGCTCGTCCTGGGGGTCACTCGGAGACCTCGGTGCAGTGATTTGAAACACAAAGCTCTGACCTCCGCGTCTCCTCGGGGCGGGAGATGCGGGACGTCGTCGTCCCCACGCCGCAAGCCGGAGAGGGGGAGGAGGAGGGCGGAAATTGCAGGTGCTGAGCGGGTGGGCCACCGCCCAGTCGCGGAAGGAAGTTCCTGGAGACGCGTTCGCCCTTCGCCCCTTCGCCCTTTAACGTGTTGGAGCCAGACTAGCTCGCCCAGCAGAGCCCCTTGCAAAAATGGTCCGGAGAACTCGAGACTTTTACCGCCCTTGTTGTGTAAACGCCTCCTGATGTTGCCAACACATCTTTCTTGAGCACATGCTAGGAGCCTGCCCCAAGCACAGCTGACAGCCTCAGGAGTTCAGCCTAAAGTTCTCCAGAGGAGTCAGTTCTTCGTAGCAGACACAAAATGCATCCTCATCCCTCTGGATCCGTGTCTTTTTTTATGGTGGATACAATGTCTGAACCACAAGACTATTCTACAAATGACTTTTTTTCTAACCTGAAATGACAACTGGCTAGATAGTACAGAATTAACAGTTCCCGGGGACCCATTCGATTTCTGTGTTTTTATTTTCCCTCAGGTTTTCTTCACAGATTCATAGGAGGCTAAATGGATGAACAAATCGATCAAGGTTTTACTTCTGATATTCTGAAGTCAACTTGCTTTGACTCTTAAGTATATTCGTTCAGCGAGTGACTCATTTAAAATGACTAGTATTTCAAAAGCTTCTAAAAAAAAGTTTTTTGCTGTTTTGTTGTAGATACTAGAAATTTGACAGAAGGTACTAGGTTAAATATTTTTAAAATTAGAAATGAATGTTTCTTTAATGTCTGAAATATATACTTAGTACTCATGCCTTTTGTGTTAGAGAAAGTTAAGGGATTTCTCTGCATAATTACAGATTAATTTTGGGACACACATGTTAGGTTTTTACCTCACGCTTTTAAGTACGAAGGCATTTTTTAGTGACACAGTAGGCATCGTTAGGACTTACAAAGTCAAATCAACGTTTTCACCTGAGGTGTAAGGAGGCTGCAAGGAAGCAATAGGTTATGTCAGAAAGTCTTAAGTGTTTTGAAGAATAAAGAATATGGCAAAAACAAAATAAATATAACCTGTGGACTTGAACCTTGGGGAAATTGCTGGAGACTTTCACTAGTAGGGTGACCTGTTTTCATTTTCTTCATTGCTCAACTCTTAATTGAGTCAAGTTGATTAAACTCTCTGCGCCTCAGTATCCACAGCAATAAAATAGAGGTAATAAAAATACTTCACTCATTTGCTGGTGCTGATTACATAGACACCAGTATATTTCTTAGCAACATTTCTTGCACAGTCATTTAGCTATTGTTTGTAAATGGACATGTCTCATGGATGTCTTCACAGTTCAAAGGACAGGGAAAATGAAATGAAATCTTCTAAAATGTCTTTTGAAAGTGTGGAGTCCAAAGAGCACCCTGGAAAAGCACGTTTGTATTAGTTTGTTAGCATTAATAAGAGGTGAGTGGCCACACTCCATTCCTGCTCAGGCGGCTGCAGTGATCTCTTCAGAGCCACGCTACACATTAAAAATGGAAAAGAATTCAGGAGAAGTAGCACAAATCCATCGCTCCAATTGGAAAAGCATCTCAAAGGATAAACTCTATTGATGATGTGGCAATTGTGTGATCTTTGAAGTGTAATCACAGTGCAGACTATAACTTCAGTTCCAACATTTTAATTGGAGAATAATGCAGCGGAGTACAGAGGGTTTTGCAGAAGTGGGCCCAGCCTTGGTTTGTCTTCAGAAGAATGTGGCCTGAGATTATGAAATTCCATCAGATTTTTTCAGTAAATGAGAAAGTAAGGAGAGGGATACTCGTGGTCCTGGTTATCTGTTGTTGGAATGACCTGGAGCTGGTGGCAGAGGCAGGCTAGCTATTTGCCGCATTTGTTTTTGTCCTGTCCTTGCCACAGCTGGATGCCAGTGCACAGGTTCTCTTTCAGTTAGTGGTCTAGTGACTGAGTTCTAGCTGGTGGGATATGACCAAAGTGCTCTGCTCCCCTGGTGGGCCTGATCCCTAGATCTCCCCTATTGGAATCTCTTCAGTCGCTAATGTGCTAACTGAATGGGGAGCACCAGAAGCCTTAGAGGAGGAAGGGATCATAGAAGAGTCCATGTCCTGAAAGCCTGGTAGGTTGCTTTGATCACTTTGGAATTTACTGAGGGATAACTTCTTTTTTGGTGGGGCAGGGGTCTTGGGGCTCGAACTTGGGGCCTTGCGCTTGCTAGGCGAGCACTCTACCACTTGAGCTAAATCCCCAGTGCCAACTTCTATTTTTAAGAAAAAGAAATTTGAAGTTTATCTGTTATACTAGCTAGTGCTATAATGTTGATGTCATTGGCATATATGAAGCATGGTAAAGATTTAAAAAAATGAAAGAACGAAAGAAAAGGGGAGGAAAAGGAAAAGAAAGTGGGAATAAGAAAAAGAAAAGTAATCTTATGGTAAAAAGCAGTTAAATATAAGCATTCTGACCTGTTGACTCTAGAGTGACTTTAGACGAGGAACATTTCCTCACAAAATTGTAAATTCCTTCGGTAGTGTCAGTACTTCATTACTGTTTACTTGATACCACTCTCTTCCTATTGCCTAAGCCTTGTTTTCCTATTAAAAAAAAAGATTTTCATTCATACTTAGTAACTGTATTCCTATATCCCAGCCTTAGCTCTATGTTCTGTGATATTTTGATCAAACCGAGTTTTCCATACTGATTTTAAAAAGCAAAAACAAAAAATCCAGGTTGACTGTGAGATCTCATTTCATATATTTGCGAAGCACATACCCAGTGCTCACTGGCTAGAGTGTGATGGTGGTTGGGGATAAAGATGGGTTCAGCTTTTCTTTTACTGTGACAAAATACCTGAGATAATAAATTTAAAAGGAGGAAAGGATTACACCAGCTCACAGCTTCAGAGGTTTCAGTCATGGTCTCTTGGTGCTATTGCTGTGGGCCTATGGCAGCACAGTACATCATAGCAGGATCCTTGGTAGAGGAGGCCTGTTTACTGTTTGGTAGCAAAGAAGCAAATAGAGAGACAGCCCCTTCAAGGGCACATCCACCAAGGACCTAACTTCCTCCCACTTGGCCCTACCAGTTAAAGGTTCTGTCATTTTTCCAGTAGTGCCATGGGCTGACCAAGCCTTTAGTGGGCCTCAGAGGAACATTTCAGATCCAAACTATAACAAAGGGAATTTGTGGTCACCCCTTGAAGGCATTCACACTCTGGGAACAGAGACAGACAGTAAATGGATTACAGTGCAGCACAGTGAAGAAAGTGGTAATAAAGGTGCATTTGGTTTGAGAAAGCCAAGCCGTGATTACAACTATTCATGGAGTGATAATGAAATTGCCCTGATAAAAAAGCTGATACTCATCATACAAATTCCTGATTTCATTATTACCACAGTCAGTTTTGCTTTCCTGCCTCCAATAACATTTTTAAATTCTCCAGTTTTTGGTGTCTTGACATTCTTACCTTATGGATCACTATTTGGTTGATGGCGTGTGTCTTCACATCTTATTAAGGATACAAACAGACATTTTCTAGATTTCTTTTCCCATAGTAGATTATTTTGTCATTTGTAGTATGATGGAAAACTACAGTGAATGTTTAAATTTTTAAAAATTTACAGTAAAAAACGTGTTGCTATTAATCTCCCTCAAAATACTTCCCCTCACTTTGAATACACTTATTCCATCATTCTTGCCACTTTCTGAAGCAGTTCTGGAAGTTTTCTTTCTTGAATGTCTTTAGTTGTGCTGTCGTGGCTGCCTTGATGTCCTGAATCAATTTATTTACTTTGCTTATTTTTTTCTTTTTTCTTTTTTTTTTTTTTTTTTTTGAGACAGGGTTTCCCTATGTCGTTCTTGCTGGCCTTGAACTCAGTGATCTTCTTGCCTCAGTCATCCAAGTGCTGGGATTATGGATGCGTGCTACCGTGCCTGGTTACATTTACCTTTCATGGTCGTTTTGACTTTTGGGAAGAGCCAGAAGTCACAGAGTGCCACATCTGGTGAATAAGGTGGATGAGGACACACTGTCGTGTCTTCATGAGCCTCCCTTTCTGTTGGGTGGTACTGGGCAGCAACAGTCACCATATTTTTGATCACACCCTGTAAAGACATCTAGGAAAGAGGACTTCCAGAACTGCTTCGAGAAGTGGCAAGACTTACGGGGCTAAGTGATTTCAAAGTGAGAATTCTGAGAGGGATTAATGGCAATGTTTCTTTTACTTTAATTTTTAAATATTCACCATATATTTTGGTCACCCCTTGAATATGCTCTTCCCTGGAGTCATGGAACATGTCTTCTTTCTGTTTCCTTTTGCTCTAGAAATTTTGCTAGCTCCTAGGCAGTAGTATATGCCATGAGGGAAGTTCCAGACAGTGGCATGTCCCCTGCCCCTCTTTCTCGTTGAAAACTGATAAATCTAAAGTTGTAGAAGGGTGCAGATATGTACTCTCTTGTCCAAGTTCTGGAATCTAGCAGCTGTTTACATTTATCACCTCCTGAGCGGCTGCCATGACAAGATCTTGCCCTGACCTGACTGTCCAGTTGTCTGCAGAGAGGGTAATTTATGTTGCCGAGAATCAGAGGCTGTCTGTGGTTCTTTAATCAGCTCTGATAAATGGAAAAACCACAAACTCGAACACTGTCAGCTGTCAGCGTATTTCTGCATTGACCTTATCTGTAGCTCTCTGTTCTAGGGCTCTATCCATCACATCTGTAAGCAATCCTCTCTCAGCCCTTGGTGTTTCTGTTGTGAATTTAGGATTTGTAAATTCTGAACAAATAGTAGTTTAATAGTTTAACACGTTCCTGTCAACTTGACCCACCAGCGGCACATGCGTAACTGCCCCCCTGGGCTTTGTACCATCGGTGGCACAAACAGACCTAATCACTTTTATCAGTCTTTTTACTAATAAAATTAATAAAAAGCCACCTGATAGCTTCAAGCCACTCAGCAGTGAGACATATAAATTATGTGACTGTGATAAAACCTTTAATTAATTAGTTATTTTTGGAGACAGGGTCTCATTGTATCACCCAGAATGGGCTCAAACTCCTGGGCTCAAGTGATCCTTCTGCCTCAGTCTGTTGAGGACTTGAAAGCTTAAACTTTTTCCTGTCATTTTTTCTCTTCTTTTTCAGAGGAAGAGTATCCATAATAAATTTTCTTGATTTGGCCTCCTGTACAGTGAGTCCTTGGAGCACATTGCCTGAGTCTTGCAAATTGTTGACATCCCCCACTTCCCTGACTGAGGATTGAACACCCAGGGCCTGCGGAAGCAAGCTGGATCCCCAGGCCTTTAAAAAGAAATTGGCTTTTTTGGAGACCGATGTCACTAAGATGCTGGGGTTGGGTTTGAACCTATAATCCTCCTGCCTCAGCCTTCCAGAGTGTTATAAATACATAGCCACCAGAACTGGCTATGATTTACTCTTTATTTTTCAAATACTCATGCTATATCAATGAGAAGGGAAAGGTTACAGCAAGACTCTTAGCTTGGTACCATATTTACCTCTTGACTTTTATATCAGTGACACTTTTACTGCTTTATATTTTTACAGTTTGTAAGTAAAAATAAAGGCCTGAATTTGGTATTAAATGTTAGGAGCAGCTTTTAGAAGTTACCATTGGGCCAGAAATTAAGGTGTTGGTTTGTAGTACCAGAAACTTTGTTTGAATTTAAGAATCATTTCTTCGGAAAGATCACCAACCCCTATGAAGGCACGGCAGAAGGCCTAGCACATAGTGGAGTGAGCCACTGTGGCAACACCTGGTGGCAGGCAAAGGCTGCTGGGAGCTTGGCCCTTCCCTTTGGAAAGGCCTTTTCCCTTTGCACTCATTTACAATTCAGAAGTGTGACACTTACCCTTCAAAAGATGGTCATGGAGTAGTGGAGTAGAAAGGTCAGAAGATTGTGTCCCTGTATTTCAGTCCTGAATACTCCAGAAGAACACCAGCATTTAAAATTCACTAAGGGTTTAAAATACAACAAGAATGCACATATATCATGAAAATTTTGTTTTATTTCCCCTTCTCTAGCAAAATAGACATCTGGAAAAGGAATCAAGCACAATGTGAATTTCTGGCAGTTTTCCTGGGACCTGATAGAACATTTTTCCTGGACCAAAGAGCAGAATTTGTGTGTTTTAGCTTTCTGGGTCCTTCTTTGGGGCAATTGCTCTGAGCCTGAAATTGTGTTTAAGGAAGATTGTTTCCTCGGGAATACCTGCATCATTGCAGCATTTCAATGACTTGACAGGAAATGTAAACCAAACCCATCAGGTTGAACATGAGATGCTACTTGTAGTTGTGGTTTTGCCATAGTTAACTCTGCATGGTTAATGCCTCACTTATCTGTTAAACATTGACTTTTTTTTTTTTTCCAACCAAGCTAATACTGCCTACAGTAGGCTTCAGGCTTGGCCAATTTAAAAAAATGTGAAAACACATTCATTGATAAGTGACCAGTGAAAGAAAGGGACAAGTATCGAACTGTTTCTCTAAACTGCCATTTGTCCAAAGACCTATCTAAGCCATTTATATCGTGAGGTCACCTTTCTTTTGTGACTTTCCTATTACAGCTAGCCATCGTTTATGCACGTGAGCCATATAAATTATTTAAAATATTTCAGGTAGACAGCCTTGGAAGAGATGAGAGGGACTGGAAACAGGATGAAGGTCAAGCTTTGGCAAGAGCAATTAGAACTCAGCTGCTGACAAAGAAGTCTTGATTGTTTTATTGGAGTAAATTGAGAGTCAGAGGGCAGGGAGGAAATGAGGTGGTTGTACTTGACCCCAGAATAGGTAGAGTCCCAAACTCCAGGCGAAGCACCGACACCCGCTGTTTGGAGACAGAGTGGAGAGGGCTGGGTGCTGACAGCCTCCTGTCCTTGGCCGAAACATCTCGGGGATCTTTATAGAAGGGGAAGTAAGTAATATCAGGACCAGGGGATTCTGGAATATCAGTGAAAGGTTCAATGCCACCAGGGATTGTTGTCACTGACTTTGGGAAAACAGAACATCATCAATGGGTTTGGGTTCTGGAAAGACCACATTCATTCTTTCATTTATTCTTGAAGAGATACTTATTGAAGAGCTGTTTTAAAGACCAGGTACATCAGGTGGTGAGATTGGAAAAATGGAAATGAAAAAGACACTTCTGGGCTACAACAGAGTCACATTTGGGGAGGGGAAACAAATATTGCTGTATCTTTGTAGACAAGTGGTAAAGATGGACTAAATAGAAGGATAACAAATGTATAAAGTAAATGGATTTTAAAAGAAGAAAACAGCATTTTGGTGATTACTAATACTATGTGTGTATAATAACATGCATAAATAAAATTCATGTTCTAAGTACTCAGCCAGAAATAGTAGGAAAAGATGAGTAAATTTTATTTATGGTTATTTCTTTGCTAAGTACTTTGGTCTAGATTTGATTAGGGAAAAAATGAGATAGTGAGTAAAAGGAAGAAGAGAAACAGACCTGGAAAATCTCCTCCTTCTCTTCTTCCCTCCCTCCGCCCCTTCCTTCCTTCCTTCCTTCCTTCCTTCCTTCTTTCCTTCTTCCTTGGGTTCTACGTGTTGAACCCAGGACTTGCGCATACTAGGCAGACACGCTACCCTGAGATACTTCCCCGGCATCCCCCCTCCACTATGAATTTAATTTTGAGCCAGAGTCTTACCAAATTGCCGAGGTTGACCTCCCCTGAGCTTGTGATCTTCCTGTCCCAGCCGCAGAGGAGCTGGGAATACAGGTGTACGCCCAGTAGAACATTGTTTTTTCTGAAGTACTGCTTAATTCAGGAAATAGACTCAAAACAAATTTAAAAGGAGCTATTAAAATTTAAATATCATCTTCAAATATATTTCTGAAAAATAACCAGATAAAGAATAACAACAAAACATGTACATGTTTGATTTTTTTTTCTATTTTTAAGACAAGATCTTGCTATGTAACCAAGATTACAGGCATGTGCAACTATGTCTGGCTCAAAGCGTTTTTTGGGGGGCTCAGTGCTGGGGATCAAACTCAGAACCTTGCGCTTGCTAGGCAATCACTCTACCATTTGAGCTAAATCCCCAGCCCCCAAAGTCTAGTGCTTTTAAAAGCTAAAATTTAATCCCTTACTGCATAGACCATTTCTGTAGAAGTTTTACAAAGATATATTTTAAAAATTACAGACCAATAAATTAGGCTTTAAAAATTGTTATTAATAATGAGTTTTTTTCCTTCACAGTGTGTCTTTGTCTTAGTAATTAAGCACCTAGCACAGTTTCTTACAAAATATTTATGACTGTTGAATAAATGTGAATCAATGCATGAGTAGTGAGTGTTTTGATTTTTTAGAAAAGTTGTATTTCTTGTTCAGACGTGTCAGGAAGATAGAGGCTTGAGAAGTCTTGAAGAAGCAAATGTAAGTATAGTCTATGGATATCTACGAGTGTTTTCCAATATACTTTTTCTTCCTTTCTTCTTATTATGAATAGAATTTCTTCTTCCTCTTTGTAGTTTTGCTTTTCCTATGTAAATGAAATTTTATATAAATGAAATGACATGATGCATAGTAGGTTCTGTCTGACTTTTCTCAGTTGGTATGACAATGCAGAGAAACCCCAGACATGCTCCGCCCAATTTCCCCGTTGTGCTGTATTGCAGAAACAGTACAATATCACAACCAAGGCACTGACTTTGATACCGCCAAGATGTAGAACATTTCCATCATCACAGGAATCTTTTGTCCTTTTATACCTATAGCCCTTCTCTCCTACCTCTACCTTCTGCATAACCCTTTCCAATCACTCATCTGTTCCCCATTTTTATAATTTTTATCATTTATCATTCTATTACTTAGTATAGTTATATGAATGGAATCACAGTATGTAGTTTTTAGAGGATTGGCTTGTTTCATTCAGCTTCATTCTCTGGAGATTCATCCAAGTTGCTGCATATTTTGGTCACTGGTGCCCTTGTATTCTGAATAGTGTTTCATGATATGGATATATCTGAGTTCATTTAATCATTCACCACCTTAAGGACATTTAGATTATTTCCACTTTGGGGATATTACAAATAAAGCTTCAGTGAACATTCGTGCATTGGTTTTTTATGTGAACATAGGTGTATTAGTCAGATTTCCCATAGTTGAGATGCAATACCTGGCATCTACAATTTAAAGGAGAGATTTAATTTGGCTCCTACTTTCTAAGGATGCAGTCCATGGCTGACTCCAAGGCAAGAACATCATGGTGGAATTGTGTGGGTAGCAAAGCTGCTTAGTTCATGACTTCTGGAAAGCAGAGAAGGGGAACAACATAGAAAGGAAGAGGTGAGGGAACAGACATAGATGCCAAGGCCATGTTTACAAAACCCATCCAGACACACCCAGGAGTGTGCTCCACCGATTCCCAAGGTGGATCGCAAAGCCAGTCAAGCTGATATTCCACGCTACCTTTACCACCACGATAGGTTTCACCTCTGTGAGATGAACGCCAAGAGTGCTGTTGATGGGTCACTTGGTAATTGTGTGTTTAGTTACCAGACTGTTTTCCAGAGGGACTGTACTATTTTACATCCTCAACAGAAATATATGACTGCTGATCCAGTTTCTCTGCATCCTTACCAGCTTTGGTGCTCTCCTTATTCATTTTAGCTAATCTCATAGTTGGGGTGATAGCTCCTAGTGAGTTTAATTTGCAGTTCCTGTTGGTTAATCATGTTTAACATCTTTTCATGTGCCTATTTGCCCTCTGTACATCCTGTTTGGTGAAATTTCTATTTATGTCTTTTTACCCATTTTCTAACTGGATTTTTTTAAACTGTTGAGTTTTGAAAGGTCTTAATATAGTCTAGATACTGGACCTTTGTCAGATATGTGGTTTGAAAATATTTTCTCTGTCTGTAGCTTGTATTTAAGAAAGAAACCCAGGAAGGTAGAAGGCATATTATTATTAGACAAGAATAGGAAGGGGATCAGGAGAGGGAGAAGTATGGCGGTGTAAGGAAGAGTAATGGGGGTAGAGAAGATGAAAACAAATTATAAGGATGTATGAAAACACCACATTGAAACTCAATATTTTGTAAAATTAATGGGCACTAGTAAAAATACATTAAAATACAAAAAAGAGTAGATAAAGTGCCTGGTACAATTTGACTCAGAGAGTCAGTGAACAATACTCTTTTCATATTTCAGTCATCCTAGTCTACAACTTCACCACTTAAAAATTAGAAATGTAATAGCTGTGATGTAATTTTTATTTTAAAATTAGAATTTATCATAGATCATTTTCAATAACTAGACACTTACTGTGCACCAGGTTGTGTGTCAAATACTTTACATATGAATTCTCACAAACCTAAATGGGATAGCTTTCTTTATCCATATTTTAGAGAAAACAGAGACACACAAAACCAGAGTAACTTGCTCAAAAATCTTCAGTTAGCAACGAACCTTGAATTCAAGCCAGAGGCAGATCTGACATTGGTGTTGTAACTACTGCATCTCCTGCCTCTCACTCTTATTTTTGTTGGCCTTCTAAACTTCATCCAGTCCAAAACTCAATTTGCCTTAAACCTTCCCTCAAGTGTGTCTTTTTGAAGAGTATAACTTGAATAACATGTGATTGCTCAGCACATCTAAATTTCCTCCCACATGGGGTCTGAGTTCTCCAAGCTGACTTTGACTATTCTGTTCTGTTCAATTCGAAAATTCCCAAGGTTAGTGTAGAGAACGGGTCTCACTAAGTTGCTCAGGCTTGGTTTGAACCTTGGAATCTTCCTGCCTCATCCTGCTGGATTGCTGGGATTACAAATCCTCACCACCACACCCAGCTCCAATTGCTCTTTCAGTAACTGTATCTACTATTGATTTTCTCTGTTTTTGAAAAAGATGAAAGAAAGAACAGAAGAAAGAAAAGAAAAAAAGAAAAATTCCAATACTAAACCCAAACCCAGAGGTTGGCACCCATTTTTCTCCCAAGATGGTTGTTCCAGTCCTGAGCATGTGACTTGCTTGCCCTTAGGCCTTGCCTCTCAAGCCAAGTGTCGGGGGAATGTCAGCGTCCTGGGAGAATCTGGCAAGGCTTTTCCAAATGTCACCGGTCTCAACCAGTGGGCTAGAGGACAGGCGTCTCTGTGGCAGGTTATGTTCTCCAGGGGCA
Source organism: Hystrix cristata (assembly GCA_004026905.1). NCBI lineage: Eukaryota > Metazoa > Chordata > Mammalia > Rodentia > Hystricidae > Hystrix > Hystrix cristata. The sequence continues at coordinate 28,209 of PVJO010003380.1, read as the reverse complement.
GGAACTGAGAAGCAGTTGAATAAGAGAGGCTGGGCCAGTGGGGTGCAGACCCGAGGAGCTCGGCCCGAGCTGGGCCTGTCAGAGGACCTGTGCTGAGCCACAGCCACTACACCTTTGCAAACTCTCCGTTCGGGCCTTGGCCAGAATCTCAGGAAGCAGATGACTGCTGTTGTCTTAGTCACTTTTCTCATTGCTGGGACAAAACAGCTGACACCCACAATTTAAGGCAAGAGAGGTTTATTTTGACTTATGGTTCGGACCATAGCCCACTGGCTCCAAGGCAGGCCAGCATGGCAAAGGCGTGTGGTGGAGGAGAGCTGCTCACAGCATGGTGAACCGGAAGCAGAGAGAGAAGAGGGGAGCCTTGTTGGGAGATAAACCCTTCAGGGTCACACCCCAGCAGCCCACCTCATGCGACCAGACCGTACCTCCTAATGGCAAGTCAGATATGAGTCCCTGAAATTCAATCACCTTCCAACACCCCCACCTAGGAAGGAGCTCATGGTTTAAATGCCCCCACCAAAACTCATGGTAAAGGTACTAGGAGGTCAGCCCTTTCAGAGATGGTAGGTCTGCGGGGTATCAGTTATGGATACGTGGGTTATCTTGGGGAGTGGGTCTGTTATGAAAGCCAGTTTGACTCTATCTCTTGAATGCAGCCCTGTTGCCACCTTGGGTCTCTGTAGAGGGTCCCTGTCAGCAAAAAAACCCTCATCAGGCACAGCTCCTTGAATTTAGACCTCCAGAACTGGCAGCTGAACAAACCTCTAGTCTTTATAAATTACCCAGTCCATGGAGTTAAATTATAGCAACAGAAAACTGCCTAAGACAGTGATCTTGACTTGAAAGCCAAACTGGAGCCTGAAGAATCTGGGAGTGAGGCTGTTTGCACCGATGTCTCCTGCAGCTGAGGCAGCAACCTGGTGCTGAAGAAGCTCTGAGAAATGCATATGATGGGAGGGAGAGAGAATCTGAGAAGTGAGAGGTGTCCTAGCAAAGTTGCAACACGTCTCCGTGATTGTCAAATATGCAGAAGAGGTCAAGGAGAACTTCTGGCAGGAGAGCACTGCTGCTAACCAGTGTAGTCTGGCCGCCATATAACCTCTCCCCACCATGCCAGCAGCTGCCTTTTGCTGGAAGTAGCCCGATTGTGTTCCCAGCCACACCTGGTGAGGCTGGCGATGGCTTGGTGTGAAACTGTCCCCTTCTGACCGGGGACAAACCAACTCAATGCTCTTTGGAAGACTCCAATGCTAAAAGGAAGCGTGTGCACGGGCTGTATCCTGAGGGACACAAAGCTGGTGCTTTCCTTTCTTCCTGCCACACTGGGCCATCCAGACAGCAGTGGGACCCAGAAGCCCCTGGTGCCTGAAGGGGCAACATGTCTTTTGCTTCTTCGTGTATCCTTGCAGTAAAACCCAGTCATCACAGGTGACCTGCATGTGTCACCAATTTGAAAATGATAATGCTGATGTTTATTTCTTCCTTGTAGCAGGGGAAAGATGAGAACTCACCCTGACCCTCTATGGACATCCCCTTGCTTCTTTATTTGAGTAGCTTTGATAAGCCTTGACCATGTGCAGCTGCCTCTGCGCCTCTGTGGTTATTTTTCCCACAGCAGAGCTGACCCATCTCTAATTTTTAAACATCAGGCTGACTTGTCTGCTGCATTTTCATGGCATCCGAAAAAAGCCTTCAAGCTCCCCTAAGTAGCCCAAAATGATTATTTCCTGCATGATATTTTTCTGCACTAGTTTGCTTCATCATGTTCAGTTCCAAAAAGATGGAATGACTTGTGAATTTGGTTCCTACTTCTGCGTTGTCATTAAACAATCCCACTATCTGTTCTTGAACTAAGTCATTCATTTGCTCATCCACTTTGGTGTCCCTCCCTGGTCTCCTGTCCCCACAGCGAGGATCCTGCCCGGAGTTCAAATGTACTGAGCACGCAAGGGTTTTTCAGGGTCCTTGCAGTTCTACTCTTCACTGTTGATCATGTCTTCATACTTGTTTTCAATCATGTCACTCAAGAAGCCAGATGTGACACTTATATATAGTGTGAAGGACAGGATCAGGGTAAGACAGAATAGAGTAAGGGATAATTACTTGCTTTGCAGAGCTTCTTTAAAAAGTTTTGAACAAAACTGTTTACTACAGGATCATCTTAGAATTTCTCCATAATGCTTCTAAACTCTTTCCTTTCCAATGCTTGAATTTATACTTTTTTAAAAAAGTAACCACCAAGTTAAGTAGACATAATATTCCAAGAAAAATTGTTCTCTATAATTGTAGATGATGCATAGTGATAGCTTTGCTAATTTTCCCTTAGACAGCAATAATCTCCCCTTATCCAAAGGGGGTACATTTCAGGACTTCCACTGGATGCCTGAAATCAAGAATAGTACTGAAACCTGTATATATTATGTTTTTCGGGATCCTCCTGACTTTGCTTTCCAAGTAGCTGGAATTACAGGCATGTGTGCCAAAATGCCTTGCAACAATGACTTTTTAGAAATAATGCAAGACACAATCCATGAGGAAAGAATTGATAAATTGGGCTTTGTTCAAATAAAAATTTTCCGCTCTGTGAAAGACATTGTCAAGAGAATGAAAAGACAAGCCACAGACTAGGAAACAATATTTGTGAAAACATATCTGATAAAGGATTGTTATCCAAGTTGTACAAAGAATTCTTAAAACTCAAAATTAGAAAACAACCAACCTAATTTTAAAATGGGTCACTGGGTGTGTTGGCTCATGCCTATAATCCCAAATACTCAGTACTCAGGAGGCTGAGGCAGGAGGATTGCAAGTTTGAGGCCAGCTTGCGCAATTCAAGGAGAACCTGTTTCAAAATAAAAAGAATAAAAAGGGTGGGCACGTAACTCACTGCTTCTTCAATTCAATCCCCAGTACCATTAAATTAAAATAAAAGAAACAAACAAAACTAAAGACCTTAACAGATATTTCTTGAAAGAAAATCTCAAGATGGCATATAACTATCCGAAGAGATCCCCACGTCAGAGGTCATCAGGGAAATGTGAATTAAAACAACAATGAGATGTCACCCCACACCTATTTGAATGGCCAAAATCCAGAACCTTGCAAACCCTGCAGTGAGGTGGGGCTGCAGAGCACCAGGGTACTTGTTTATCACTGATGGAAATGCAAGATGATGTGGCCACTTCTGAAGACAGCTTGGCTGTTTCTTACAAAACTAAACCTACTCTTACCCCGTAAGATCTGACAATCACACTCGGATATTTACCAAAAGAGTTGAAAATATATGACCACACAAAACCCGCACACGGATATTTATAGCAGATGTATTCATAATTTCCCAAACTTGGAAGCAACCAAGATGTCCTTCAGTAGGTGAATTAACAAGTAAAATGTTATATGTCCAAACATGGAATATTGTTCAGTGCTAAGAAAGAAATGAACTCTCAAGCCATAATGAGAAATAGAAGAAACTTAATGAGTGAAAGAAGTCCATATGAAAGGTACATATCATTTGATCCTGACTATATGATGTTCTGGGAAAGGTAAAACTGGGATTACAAGATCAGCAGATTCCTGGGGCTAGGGAAGTGAGATGAATGGGTGGAGCGCAGGGAATTTTTAGGGCAGTGGAACTACTGCGTAGGATCCTGTGATGGTGGGGACACGCATTGTATTAGGCAGCTTTCTTGTCACTGGCAACAACACCCAAGAGCCACAGTTTAAAGGAAGAGAGGTTTAATTTGCTCCCTGTTTCAGTCCAGGCTGGATTGGGTCCAAGGCAAGAGACATCATGGCAGGAGCACGTGATGGAGCATCGCTACTTAGCTCATGCGCGCTGGGAAGAGTGGAGGGGGTGAGGGGCCAGACACAGACCCCAAAGCCGTGATTCCACGACCAGCAGACACACCTAGAAGTTTCCCATCCAGTCCTGGGGTGGGTCTCAAAGCTGAAACTCCAGCCTAACCATCACATACATTATACATTTGTCAAAATCTACAGACTGCACAACCCGAAGAGTGAACTATAATGGACACTGTGGACGTCGGGTGGTAACAATGTGCCAGCATAGTACCATTAATGTAGGGTCATCTATCACTCTGGTGGGAGATGTTGGTAAGGGGGGAGCAGGAGACATTAGGGAAATCTCTGTTCCTTTTGCTTAGTTTTGCTGTGAACTTAAAACTAGTCTAAAAAATAAAGCCTTTTTAAAAGACATCGCCCTCCTACTCTGGCTCCCAGGGCACTTTGATGGTTCCTTGCATTTGACGCCGCCCTGCTGACCACCCATCGCTTCTATTAGTTTGCTCATTTGACAAATGTTTATTAAGCACTTGTCTAACCCAGGCACCATTTCCAGGTGCAAGGACACAGGAGATAATAAAGCAAAATCCTTACCCTTTTGGAGCTGACATTGCAGCAGGGTGGAAGCAGTGAGGAGAAACTGAGTACAGATGGTCACTGGCTCGCAGTGGTTCCACCTATGATTTCCCAACTGTCTGACGGTGCACAAGTAACACTCATTTAGCAAAAATATTTATAGTAGCTTTATTCATAATTCACATGTTGAATTTTGATCTTTCCCCGGCTAGCAATTTGTGGTCTGACACTCTCACGTGATGCTGGGCAGTAGCAGCCAGACACAGCTCCTGAGCAGGCGCGAGGTCACCAGGGGACAGCTGCATGCTGGGTGGCCAAGCTGAGATGCAGGGTAAATTCGGTGTGCTACATGCATTTTCAACTTGCAATGTTTTCACTGTACAGCGGGACATAACCCCACTGCAAGGGAGGCCCATCTGTATATGGTGTAGCCGAAGGTGATAAGTGCTGTAGAGGATAAGGAGAACCTGGTCAAGGAGGATGCTATTTTTAAAGGTTGATGTTGCAAGGCTTCCCTGATGAAGAGATGTTTAAGTAGATAACTGAGCAGAGTAAGGAAGCAAGCCATACAGCATTCTTCAGAAAGCTTCCTGGGCAGAGGGAACAGAATTCACAACCATATTCTAGGAAAATTTCTTTCTTGGACTGTGCCACAGCCAGTGTAACTTCTGTTCTTTTTCCAAAGAAAGACTCATGGGAGAAATTGCCTTTTCAACATGTTATTTGAGGAATGTCCACAGGCCACCATAGCCCTGTACAGCTAGTAATGTGGCCCCACAAGACTGGAAGGAATTCAAGAATAGGTTTCGATTTTTTGGTATATTTTCAACCCCCTTTTCAACTGACATAAATACATTACCTGTAAATTTTCAAATGGAATTCATAGAGTTACAGTCTTTCAACTCAATGAAAAAAATTAACTCCTTACTAGACTTCTGTAAGACCTATCTTTCCCAAGAGACTATCCCTTGCTTTTTGGCAGTATATACATTTGTGAACAAGTATTTTCAAAGATGAAGCTCATGAAGGGTAAAGTTAGACCAAAGCTTTCTGACAAGTACCTTGAGAATTGGGAATTGCAACCATTTCTGTGACGCAGACACTTATGAGTTAGTTTCACAAAAACAAGGCTGAATATCCCACTAATTTATGTTTATGTTGCTTTCTTTTTAAGTATTATAATATAATATCTAACTGTTTTGTTACTTATATGATTAGCTACATTATAAATTTTCTATGTGGCCCAAGATAATTTCTTTTTACTCAGTGTGGCCCAAGCAAACCAAAGTTTGGACACCCTTCAGATTCAGAGGTTAACCTTGAGTTATTTATAATGTCATAAAGATATCAGAATATCATCTTTCTTTATACTTAACTATATATAATATATTAATTGGACCATTTACTTATAAGAAAGGATTATTTTATGTGTAGATGTACTTTGCACAGTGAAATAAATTTTTTCATAAAATAATTTCCTCATTGATTAGATTTTTATAAATCAAATATTTTGAAAACGTTATAAAATTTTGTGCCAGTTCTGGACCCAATCAATATTGTGAATACTGCTGCTTTCTCTTCAATGATGACTGCAGAGGAGTGGTTCTTAGGTGGAGATAATTTTGTACCCTGGAATGTGTGGCAAAGCCTGGAGACATTCTTGGTTGTGACAATTTTGTTGGAGGAGGGGTTGCTACTGGCATCTGGTGCTCAGAATCCTCCAACAATGAACATGATTGTCTCCAAACAACAACAACAAAATTATCTGGCCACAAATAACAATAGTGTCAAAGTGGAGAACTTTGCTTTGGATTCATCAGCTTAAGCTACACCTTACAGGATAGAAAAAAGACTTATGGTCATGCCTCTAGTCAAGCTAAAGATGAGGGTGTGAGGCTATGTTTTATGTTGCTCTTAATCTAATTCACACACTCATTCATTCATTTATTCAATAAATATTAAATAGTGCTGATACTTTTAAAATTTTATTGTACACAAATACTTAAGAATTTAGCATCTTAAAATAAAAACAAATGCAAATTTTTTCCCCATAGTTTGTATGGGTCAGGAATTTGGAAGCAGTTTAGAGGGATAATTCTGGTCCAAAGTGTCTCCTGAGGTCACATGTCAGCCATTGTATTGGTCACTCTTCTGTTGCCTGGACCCCAAATTTAATCCAACACCCATCACCCAAAATTTTAAGGAGGAGATGTTTATTTTTGGCTCATGGTTTCAGAAGACTCAGTCCGTGGTTAACTGGCTGCAAGACAGAAAGAGCATGGTGGAAAGGCCTGGGGGAGATAGCTGCTCACCTCATGACTGCCAGGAAGCTGAGAGAGAAAGGAGGAGCTGGGGACAAGAAAATACCCTTCCAGGCCACGCCCCACTGACCTGCATCCAGTCAGGCTCTACCTCTTAACAGCACATTTGTCCATGAACTCATAAACTGATTAATCCGCTGATGAGTATAGCACCCCATGATCCAGCCACCTTTCAAAAGCTCTACTTCTGAACACCTCTGAAAACAGGGAGACATTTAGGGAGACATTAGGGAGACATTTGAATCTATAACATAACAGCCATGATGCAGTCACTTGAAGGTTTGACTGGGACTGGAGGTTCTGTTTTCCAGGTGGTCACTCACAAAGCAGATGAGCTGATGATACAAGTTACTGGTAGAAGGCCTGTGTTCCTTTTCACATGGACTTTTCTGAGGCTGCTCGGCTATCCCCACTACATGGCTTCACTCACAGCAGGTGATCTGCAAGGGAAAAATGCAGAAGTCATACATTTTTATGGCCTAATCTTGAATGTCACACACTGTCACTTTGCAGTACTTTATTGGTTTATGGAACAGCTCTATTCAATATGGAAAAGGACTGCAAAGGATATGAATATAAGAAGGTGATACCACAGAGCAGGAGTATCTTGCAAGCTGGCTACCATTTGCAAGTGCCCATGGTATCCAGGCACTGTCCTATACATGGGTGACATGATACAGTGGTGAATGTATGGAAGAGAAGTACCCAGTTCTCCTAAAGCCCTCTCCTAGTGAGGGGAAATAAATACTAGGTAAACTGATGGGTGAACAGAGCAAGCTCCACAAAGGAAATAGAGCAGGGTGATGCAATAGAGAGATGTGGGATGGGGAGGGGGGCTGATTTACAAGGTCATGGAGGCTTTTCAGGAACGTGGATGACTAGAAGGAACTGGCCCTGGGAATAACCAGTGACAGAGTGTTCCCGGCAGAAAGAACAACAGGTCCCAACTATCCGTAGTGGCGACCAGTGGCACTTTGATTTGTACATGAGGGCTGAGAATGTAGGCTGACTACAAGAATGTGTTTATTTCACATTCTTTTGCTCTTTTCTTTAAGGCAGGAAGCGATGTGGAGCAGTGATATGAGTGTATAATGGTACAAACACTATAAAAATGTGCCCAGCAGTATCTACTAAAAGCTGACTGTGTGCCTCCTTTATCAATGAGGAATTCCTCTTACTACCAAGAAGAATGAATCTACAATCCACCAAGAAACATTTAGACAAATGTTTAAGGCAACTTTGTTCATAATAGTCCTGAGCTGGGAACCACACAAATGTCAATAACTAAGAAAAGATAAATACAGTGGAATAGTACACAGTAATAAAAGAGAACAAATATTGCAGTCTGCAGCAACTTGCAGCAGTCCCACAGATGTAACACTGCACAAAATCAGCAAGACGCAAATGAATACCTACTGTGTGGTCGAAGGACATGGTGTTCAAAGGTCAGCAAAACTTACTGATGGTCCAGATGTCAACCATGTTTTCCCTGTGTGGGTTGGGATGTTTTGACATGGGAGGGGATAATGAGACTTTCTCGGGAATAAAAAATATTCTCTATCTTTGGCTGGAAGTGTAGCTCAGGGGTAGAGTATTTGCCTAGCATGCCTAAGGACATCTATTCAATTCCCAGTACTGCCCCCCCAAAAAAGTTCCATACCGCCACACTTTGATCTGGTTGGTTATGGCCATATCCATAGGTAAAAAATTCCCAAACCAAAGTAGCAAGTTGCATACATAAATCTTATTAGAAATAGTAATACCAAGTCCTGGGTTACATATGGACTTGGTTACATCAAGAATTCAAATGAACAGGCATAAAGGCTCAGTTAGAATTCCAGGTTTACCAATGGCCTGAAATTTCATCTATTGTTCAAACTTGCCAAATAGAGAAACCAAGGCACCAGAGGCCAATGTGGCTTTGGGAACCAGTTCTTTCAGAGGTCAAGCCTCACCCTTGCAAAGTCACCTAGCCCCAGAAAGCCGGCCCCCAAGAAGTGCACCTAGGCCTAGAAGACCTGCTGGTTTTTCTGGCTTCTTAGCACCTTCCCTCTTTCTCTCTTACTGTGTGCCTTTTTGTTCCCCTTCTCTGCCCTAGAGAAAAGGCGTTCTGCTCATATATTAAAAAATATGTTTGCATGCATTCAAGAAAGAAAAAGTGTTTTAAGTAGATAGCCACAGCAGCTTGTAAAATTGTAGATTAAATTTTTCTGCTGAAAGCTTTTTTAGCCGAAGTAATAGGGAGCGAGGGAGGCTTGCCACGCAGAGGAGGGAGAGCAAGATAACTACTTAGTAACCCAGGTAACCACACTCTAGTGGAAGGAAATCGTCAGGGCTCCTCACAGCAGCAGCAGGAGGAGAGGTGTTGGTCCAAGGTGTGGGAATGACTGGGGATGGGAGGGGTAGTATTCACTGGCACCTAATTTGGGTTAAATTTAATGCTGCTATGCATAGGAATGAAGAGTTGGAGGAAAGTGATTTGGTATTCACAACTGTGTACACCTCTTAATAGTGTGGTAGCCTTGCCTCCAGTGACATGGATGTAGATGGTGTGAGTTGGGATTTTTGCCTTTGTCAGCTAGGAGGAGAGCTGCCTTCTTAATTGCAGGTTTAGTAGGCAGGTGTTGTATTAAATGTTTATTTTCTTGTTTAATCCTTCAGACATTTCTGGAGGTCCATAAGGTCACATGCTCAAGGTCACCACCCAGCAGAGCCAGAAAGGATGCCCAGAGCCTGCTGCCATGCTGAGTTTGAAAGCCTCTCTTGCCTCCCCTGGCCTCTGGGACGATGACCAGGTTTCCTTCTGTGTCTGAGGAGGTACTGAGAATGCGCCCAGTTTTTTCCTCTTCCACAAAATGCAAGTGTTGCTAATACAACTCCCGGAAGGAACGAGCCACTTGATAAGCTTTAAGGGTAGAAAATATCAGATTTCCCTTTAGCCAAAAATCACCGCAGCAACAGATAACCAAGGCTTTTCTGAATTCTTTTCTATTTTACCTGCATCAACCCAAAAGTGTAGGATGTCTCTTTGAATCGGGTACACACACACACACACACACACACGCACGCGCACGCACACGCACGCACCCCCCCCACACACACCCACCCCTGACCCTTTAGTCCTATGGAATCCTATAGTTCTCTGCACTGGGTCCCTGTCTCTGATACGCACTCATTACGTTGTGCTTCGGGCAGCAGCACAGGTGGGCTCCCTGAGTGCTCTGAAATACCCAGGTGCTGAAGACTCACCTGTGATCCAGATACCCAAACCTCTCCCTCACTCAGCCTGCATTCTAGTTGGGAGAAGACTGGTGAGCAGACAAAATGGTAGCGTCTAGGGCCTGTCAGGTGGCCAAGAGTGACATGCAGAAAAATAAGGTGGGGAGGAGGTGGGAGAAGGGACGTCACTGATGAGCTTTTACATTATTTGTTGATTCCTGTGTCCTCTCCAGGAAAGGTCACCAAGCTAGATGTGGTTTCTTAAATTCACCACCTTTTACACTCCTGGGCTCCAGGAAGTTCAAGAAGTATTTGTTGATTGAACACAAACTGGTTTTATTGAGTTCACTGGTATAGAAATAGTTTGCTTTGCACAGCTTTTTAAATTTTATAAAAATTTTTATTAGTACATGTTTGTGGTACACAATGATTACATTCACCATGGTGAGTTGGTACATGTACGTAACACATCTCATTTCTTTTTACTTCCCTTTGCACAGCTTTTGACGAAAGAAGTGTTTTCCTTGTACTACTTCTGGCCCTTCCAAGACGGAAGTGACTGTTTATTTTTGAGGTGGGTTCTCTGCTTTCTATGGTTTTATCAGGGCCCAGTGTACACTGGAAGTTTGGAACCCAGAATGAACCCACAGAGAACAAAAAATAGACAAACTTGGTCAGCGATGATGAAATGTATTCCTTTTATGGAAGAGATGAGAAATGGGAAATTCGAAGGCCAGAAACCATGCCCATGTCAGAAAACAGGACAAGAAAAAGCAATGAAAGGAAACAAGAAGGAAGAAACAGCAAGAGAATATAAAGAATATAAAGAGAATGAATTGGCTGAAAAGGCCAAAGCCAGAACAGGAGAAATCAGCAAGGTTTGAAGTCGGCTGAGACTTGGAGAATTAAAAGGAGGACAGTGGAGGAGGGGGAGGGGAGGCGTCCAGTGGTTGGTGAGGCTGGGCATCCCAGACCAGTGGGGTTGTCCTCTGATTTTAACCACCCCTGAAAGTCTGGGGAGGTCTTTTGTCTCCTCCCACCAGCACAATCATCCCCTTCACACCAGAAGAATGCACTTCTGAAGGAAGAACCCCATAAACAAACCTGGTGAGTGACAGATGGACCTGTGCCTTGGGCTGTATGCTCAGGCTCCAGACAGGATCAGAACAAGTCACTTCTCGTGACATTCGGCCTGGAAAACATAAAGAGATCATGTAGATTCTTAGTAGGTCTACAAGGAGAACTCTGTTCCTACTACACTAAAGTACGCCTCAAAACAAACAAGAGTCAAAAACCAAGGACGGGTCTCTTCTAAAGGCCACTTCACGACAACTTGAATTTATTTGGTCTTTCTGACAAGGGCTCAGCATTCTTGCATACCTGTGTGTGGTGGCACTAGCTACACCTGCTTTTGACTCCTAGAAGAGGCAAAGAGATAGTGAGGAACTGTCACTCAGATGGCCAAAGTGAGGGGCTTGGTGTGAAGACAGCAGGCATCAGCAAGGACTCCACGTACCCACCTCCAGAGGCCAGGCCATCTCCTGAAGACTTCCCAGCAAGTGCGAGGTCCGGGAAGATGCTCCTGACCCTCTTATGTAGTCATGCCTGTCTGGGGGGCGTGGGGACTGGCCCTTACTCTCTAGTAGGATTTTATTCCAGTGGAATAAAGTTTAGGCTCATAGAGAACAGAGAAGCCATCCCCCAAATAAACAGTCATTTTATTCCAATGGAATAAAACCTAATATTCTAGGAGTAAATGGAAGCACCAAGTTGCCAAGTAACGTACTTTGGGTCTCACAGCCAGTGAAGGCTGCCATTGGACCTGGAGCCTGACTCTGACCTTTCGCTCTGCTCTTTTCTCAACACCTGGCTGCTCAGTGGTGTTCACTGAGGGGCGACGGCAGGGTGCTGAAGACTTGGGGACACAGCAGGGAGGCATTTATGGTTGTTTCCTCCATTTTTCTCTATTTCCTCCTGCGTTTTAAAAATAAAAAGAAGACATACAATTTTAAATAAGATATCCATACAGCTTTTCAGTTGTATTTTCAAAAACAAAAATTTGGAATGTGATTATAAGATCTGCACAGTGAATAATATCTCCCACCATCTGTATTTCTCTTCTGTGTGCACTGGATACAGAACTCCTGATGCTTGCTGCTTTTTTAAAAAGCATCGTTGCAAGGAACATCTAATCATTATCAAATATCCAAGGCTATGAAGTAGAAGCTCTCCCTGCTTTCTTGCTGCTGCTGGGGCCGGGGAGGGGGTAGTGATTAGAGCAATCTCTATTTTCTGGAACACTTACAGTCGGCAACTGAAAATGCATCCTGGCAGGAAGTGTTTGAATTATTAAGATGAGCACAGCATTTGCCCTGCAGATATGCCCTGAGAAAATCTCTCCTGAGCCAGAGTGTGATTAAGGAAGGGACTCTGCTCAAGGAGAGCAAGGTGTGGAACCTTATCTTTCAAGGTGTGGAGCTTATGGATTACTGGACATGGTTTATTTGATGCTAACACCTCAGCATGACTTTGGTTAGTTTATTCATAAATAGAATACAACAGAGGTTGTATATACCCATTATCAGTGCAAGAGTCCCTGAAAAAGACAGCGAGAGGTGACTGGTTTGCTGACCAGGCAGGAAACAGGAATCCAGCAGAGCAGAGCAAACTGCAAATGATCAGTGGTTTGGGGTTAGGATTGCCTATCACCATGAGATGTTCCTTTCACGGCCAAGCCTCCTCCTTTGACGTCAGGAACAGGGTGCTTTCCAGAGATGCAGGCGCTCAATGAGGAGCATAAAACGCTACTCACAGGAGAGCAGCTGTTTTTGGATAAAAAGAATCCATAGGATAAAATGATGGCCCTTCAAACCCTAGTGAGCTGATAGAGAAGGCATAGTCCTATCTTTAGGGTTTTCTCAAAAATAAACAGGCTACTGAAGAAAATAGGAACGAGTGATCATCTTTTATGTTAGGCAGAATCTTGCTACATTTCTAGGTTGATTGAACTCCTGCACTCAAAGGATCCTCTTGTTTGGCCACTTGGGTATCTGGGACAGCAGACACACTTCACCCTGCCCAGCTTAGTCCCTTAATTTTAAGGATCACTGTATCTGAGGAGGATGGTGTCTTCAGTGGCCTCAAAGCCAGTTTCATCCCACAAGCCAAAGGGGTGGACACTGGGCTGGGGTCTCAAGTCCATGTTTACAAGTTGCCTTTATCTTTGGATGAATTTAAACACACAGGCACAAAGACTCCTGATAGGAGTCAAATAAGATAGTCTTCATACAACCTTAACATCCTCAAACAAGCCACACCAAGAGTCATGTATTATGAATGATCTTTTTAATAAATTCTGCAATCATCTAGCCTCATTATATTACACTGTATTCTTGTATATGTATATGTTAAGAATTTCCAGTGGTTAAAGCTATGCATTTAAAAATAACTTTACAAATGTACACCATTTTGGCTTATTCTTCTTAAGAGAAAATGAGACCTGAAACCTCAAAGGTTAGAAAGGATTCCAGCATTTTTTAACTTCTCGCACTTGGTCTGAAAAGCCAAGATTGCTTTTGCCAGCTATCTCTCAAGCAATGACCTTGATAAGCACAATTTTATTTTTAAAAACTTCATTTCCACTTGCAGAACATGGAAGGAAGCAAATCCAAATGTTTATTAAAAAACAGGAAAGAGAGTGTGACGAAACTCTTGGATTTAAAGGCATGTGCATAAATTATGTGCTCCTGAATGTCTTGGAATTACAGAGCACACTTGGCCTCTCATGCAAGGGATGTAGTTAAATTTTGCAGAACATGAGAAAACTTGGCACACCTGGCCTTTGACACGTTCAGTCTCACTCTCTATAGTCTGTGCAGCAATCAGCCTTTCCATTCATGCTGCAAAGGCAGACAGAACAATTTGTCCTTTAGAATGACAAAGATGCATGTCCCAAGGACAATGCTCAATATTTCAAGGTCCTCTGAGATGACGGAAATGAAGCTATAGGTATACGGACTCTCTCTGAATAGTTTAGAAAACCGAGGGATGGGAGAAAGTTACTTCCATGTGGCAGAAATCGTATCTGAGGAGGCCTTTCCCCTTTCCCTTTTCTTCTTTCCTTCCCTTTTCTTAGTCAGCTTCTAGAAATGGAAGGATACTTCTTGTATCTTTGGGACACCTAAGGGACATATATACTTTTTAATGGTGTTGATGGTCTGTTCTTAACTCGACCGCATTCCTCATAAATTGACAAACCCTGAAGGATGCTATTAACGCCTTAGGGATGCTATTTATGTGAAAAAGGTGCGAACACTTTAGAACAAAAATCAATCAGGAATCTTGTAATTGACATGATTTTTAAAATTTTTATGTTTTTGTGGTGCTTTAGAATTGAATCCAGCACTCCTCAAACTTTAGGCAAATGCCCTGCCACTGAGTTGTAACCCCAGTCCTAATGATTAATTTTAAAGGGAAAACATGCCAAGTCCGATACTTTTGTGGCGAAATGAAACAGCAGATGATATCATTCTTTTTTATTCTTTTGGTCCTAGGGATTAAACCCAAGATCTTGTGCATGCTGAGATTGGGCTATATAACTGAGCGACACCCCAGCACCCCCATCTGTATTCTTAAATAAGTTAATTCTTATTTGTACAGTACTAAAATTAAAGATCAACTTAATTACATTTTTAAAATGCCCCATCACCATGCCCTTGGTTCTTTATGTTGACAAGAACTTTCAGCTTCTGGCGCTCGTGTAAAGACTCGGAAACCCCTGGGCAGCAGGGACAATCACTGTCTATGTCCCCCCTAGGGCTGGGGCTCCTGCAGGGTCCAGCGGGGCCTGAGCTGTTCCTCACCCTTGTCACATTTTGGGTGAATGCCAAGTAAATATTTGTTGACTGAAGTGTCTGGGCACAAGTCATTCTTGAGGGTCTCTGAAAGTGTGCTTGCTATTTATTAAGTGGCCACAATGGGTCAGACAGTCAATGAATTTCAGAGCTGGAAGGGATTTTAGAGGTGACCTGATCAAATCCCTTCATTTTGTAAACATGGAGATTGAGATGCAGAGAGAAGGGCCCTGGCCAGTGTCAAATACACAGTACAGGACTTGGTTAAGCTGCAAACAGAACTCCCAGCCCAGGCCTCCTCTCACCTCTCATGGCTTATTGTGCCTCATCAGACCTTATCCCCAATTTCTGGAAACTTATAATTTAATTATACAAAATTTTTGTAGTTTAGAGTACAATATTTGCATGCTCAGAATGATGGTGTGAGGATCTAACTGGAATAAAAAAGAGAAAAAAGTGGAAAAATGAATGCCTGTAAGTATATATCTTAAAAATTGATTTGACTTTATTTCTATTTTACTTGGTCCCAAAAAAAGATGTTAGAAAGCTTCCAAAAGGCAAGATAAAATAACTGAGACAAACACTTACAAAAGTAAGAAAAATGGCAAAAAGGGAAAATAAGGGTGGTAAAGTAAATTGGAAACTTCAGAGATTAGTGTAGAAAATGCATGTCAGAAAGCACTAAGACTTGCTGGGGGAGGCCGCACATTTCTTGCCAAGCATCACGGCAAGAAGAAAAGTGGGAACAGTTCCCCTACCCACAATTCCCAGTTAAGAAACACATGAGCCCTGGACAAGCACAACTCTTTACTAATGAAGCCAGAGAGAAAGTTCTCCCTTGAATACTCATGCAACCTGAAGTGTATTAGGAGGAGCTGGAAGTGGAGTCACAGCCTTTTTGAGGAGTTGGGGATCATCCAGTTCAGCTCCTCTCTGAAGAACTGGAAAGAGGTCACATCTCAGTCCTGGGTGTCCGGCTTTGGGGAAGGGAGCCAGGGAGCCTCTTCCACACACAGCAGATGTTGGGAGAAGGTGGGGGGGGACACTTCTGTGTGTAAACAGATGCCCTTTTACCTGACTGTGGAGTCCTTTCCCTCCTCTTCCGTGGTGCAGGTCCCAAGAGACTGCCTGGAGGGAAGGATCATCCAAATCGGTGCTCCAAGCTGTCCGGAAGACTTGGCAGGAGACTTCTCCAAATGTCAGAAGGGAGGATCTCCAAGGGGGAAGGTAGAATGAAGGCCAGCTTCTAAAAGGCTGTTATTCTGACTGGCTGACAAGATTGGTTAAAAGGTGCGGGACTTCTGTCCTTGTGTAAAAAGCAGGGCCACTCAGAGTTAAATTACCAGCATCATGATGGAGGCCAAGACAGCACTTGGTGGGAGGGGAAGGAGAAAGAGGCAACTGAAAGGACCCAGGAGCCCATTCCACCCTTCTTCACTTAGGAAAACACAATAGAAAACTCTTGGGGTCTCTTTTGATCTTAAGAAGTTTGAGCTGATTTCCAAAAAGTGATTTGTATTTTAGGTGCTATTTCTCATTTGGTCATTTGGTCTTCTGGTCTACCTTGGGGAACAGTAAAAGTGGAACTTGGATCAGCTCTAAGTATTTGGGATTATATTTCACTTCACAAGGGAAAAGAAATACATATCAAGATTAAAAAATTAATGTTTTCAAACTTAAACTTTGCCCTTGATTACCAACCTATTATATAATCACAGTGGAAAAAAAGCAGAAACTTTAAAGGAATAGAAGATAAATGTCCCTATAATTCCTTCTATTTTTTCTAGGCATTATTTTTATACAAAATTAAAATTCAGTTAGAGAATTAACTAATTTGAAAATCAATTTCAAGTTGCAAGACAGTTCTTGGATTTGGTTCTTGTCATCTTTCTCCAAACCCGCAAGGTTGGATTTCCTCTATAAAGAAGTCTGTTAAGTTTGATTATAAGGGAAGAAAGATGCTGATTTATGGCAAACCTCCCAGAATTTAACCATCTAAAGGAATATTCCCTCGTAAGGTATCTTGGGAAGCAGTGACATAATATCATCGTGCATTTGTTTTAATGCTTCTGACTTTGTTCACAATGTGCTTGGAATCCTTCTTGTGGAATTATTTTCCAAGCCTCTAGCACTTTTGTGCATTATGGTATGGACAAGTTCTCCTTTGGGAGTGGTTTGATACTTAGAAACTGCCAAAAGTTATCAGGGGTTGAGTCAAATGAATAAGGTGAATGATCTCTCAAGCTGGGCAATACTGTTTTTGGTTGAGAACATATTGGGTTCAAAGTGTAACAAAACTTATTTTTTCATGCTGTGAAAGAGTTTGGAAGGGGAAATGTTTAGTGGCAGGGAGATTTACCCTCTATGAATCCTACAAATTCTATAGTGTGGGGAGGAAAGTCTTCTCTATAGGACCAAATTCATATAGGGTCTTCTGACTTCTAATTATACTTCTGGTGGCCAAAAGCTGTTTGTTTTATAAGCTCCATAATAATTCCGTTCTCAGTTTCTGGCAAAGCGCAAAGTATTCCATATTCAAATATAAGACAGTCACCAAGGCAAATTGTTCTTAACCAATTAATTAACTAAAACTCCATTTACCATTATCTTGAGATGTGGAAAGCTGCTTTATGCCTTAATTACCCTGTTACTCATTTGTAATGTTCCTTCTATTCATTTCAGCTTGAACGTTCTTTCCCTAGTTTCTACATCAATCTAGTAGCACAAAAGAGAAAATTAGATGGCCCTGTTGTCAGTACAGATTGTTAATATTTCTGAAGGTTGCATACAGAATCACATGTAGCTCTCTGAATTCTCAAGCTGGCATAATATTTTAAGCACAAAGTATAACTCTTCTCAATGTTCTTTTATTATGTTACTTATATTTGACAGCAAAAGATTGCAAGCTTTTTTTTTTTAAATTCAAGGATTTTAGTAAACAGCCAGAAGAATCAACATTTCCCTTTATATGTTTTCTATACAAATTCTTATTTCTTCCTGAGAAATTGACTTATATAAATGGTGAAGCTGGGGAAAAAGTACAAATAGGTGTATGGATATTTTTTGGTGTTTTTACTGCCTTGTTGTTCATTAGCTTTCTTATTCCTTGAAGATGAGTTTCCCTTCTGTCACTTAAATTATTATTATTATTGTTATTTTGCCCCTTTGGGTTGCATCAATTTCTGAGCTTTCTGTAAAAGGTGAAACTAAATACTATCGGTTGTCTGTGTGTAATTATGCTGCCATTTGACTAAGAAAAAAAAAAAAAAGAAGTGTGGGGAATTGTACATACATACTGCTCATCTGTGCACAGACTGTCTCTGGAAAGATAATCAAGACCTGATGACACCACTCATCTCTGGCAGAGAGAAACTGGGCGGCAGGGGGAGGGGGAGAATCTTGACCCCATATCTTTTTTTTGACCTTATGAGTTCTGAATCATGAAGGATTCCAGGCCAATTACTAATTAAAAAACAAAGTAAAATATCTGTAAGTTTGGAGAAAGGAAAAAAAGAGTAGACGCAACGAAAAAGAAAATAATGCTCTGTCTGTTGATCTAAGTTTGGAATTTTCTGTGAAGACTTTTAAAAATTCTTTTCTTTTAGTTTCCTTTTTATTAGTATATGTTGGCAATACATAACAATTGCATTTATCTTGGGGGATTGGTATGTATGCATATCGTATCTTAATCACTTCATTTCTTTTCCTGGTAACTCAATCTCTTCACTTCTTTTTCACTCACGCCAATAGCTTTTAGCTTCTGTTCATCCAATAGGAGCTGAGGATCCACAGGTAGATGCTAAAATACAAATCAGCTTTTGGAATTACATACCCTCCAACTGCCCCTAGACTCTGCAGGACCCTCGGGGTGCCCTTCAAAGAACAAGGACAGTGGCCACCTTCTCTGGCTTTCCCACCACAGCCCAGATAGCATCTGATGAATGTGTTGGAAGTCATATCCTTCTCAAATTCCTCAGACCTGTGTTTTGCTCGCCTGGAAGCCTTCTGCCATGTGGTTCTCTCATTGTCTGGCTAACTCTTACCGACCCTGGAGGCTGAGTGGCTCATGAGAGGGGCTGCCTCCTCCTGGAATCAGAGAAGAGAAAAACTTTAGGGGTGGAGGCAGATGAAGGAGACCTCCCTGCATGAGTTCCTTCTGCCCCACAGCATTCTTGATGACTCCCTGTTTTATGCTTCTCAGTGTCTGGCACAACAAGCACCTGTGGAATGGATGCATGAACCAATCAGCAAATGAAAATCACCTCCACTTGCTCTACCTTATTTCCTTGCCAAACAGATGGTGCCACATCCCAGGACTGCTGTCTCTCCAGGTTTCTGGGGCAGAGGGGCGGGATTTCCCTAGGCCCTAGCAGGCTAGTCTACACATGTTCAGTCGATAAAGACTGGGTACTTGTTTATCTGAGGTGTTTTCTTGCCATACGATGGGTAATCTTCCTCTAAATTGAGTTTGAAGTAAAAACCTAGATGAAAAATAACAAACTCAAACCTGGCTCCTAGGGTTTTATTTCCCTGTCCAGATCTCTGTCTTTTGTGCGTCTTTTTCAGTGACGTCAAGCAAAGACATCTTTTGAGAGCTAAAACATGAAAAAATATTCAATGGAAAGTGTATTTATTGAACATGCTTATGAAATAAAATCAGGAAGATTGATGACAAAATTATTCAAAAATCGTTTGAAACGTTGAAAAATGAAAGAAACTGAAAAAGATGATGTTTAGTAAATTGTATTTAGGTTAAACCCTAAGCACAGGTGAGGGGAAGAAATGCAGGCATAGAAATTGTTCTTGGGGAGAAATGACTGTAGGTTTAAGTGACTCAAATGTTCGGTCGACAGTGTCACAGTGTGACGATAACATTTTATGTGCGTCAACTACTTTAGAATTAAAACACTGGGTTCTGGCCCAGGAAGTAGAAGCCCTTTTGCTCACTCAGATTAGCCTCGTTACCAGGGAGAACCTTTTAAGAAAATTCATGGGCTGGAGTGCCTCTGGAACTGGGATTCTCAAATTATGGGTTGCCACCCATGAATAAGTGTGAAGCCTGTTGAGTGGATAGCAACTACATTAAAAACAAACAAACAGCTAGGCATGGTGGTGCACGCCTGTAATCCCAGCAATTTGGAGGCTGAGAGCAGCCTGGGGAATTTAGCAAGACCATGTCTCAAAATAAAAAAAAGGGCTGTGGATGTAGCTCAGTCGTTCCTGGTTCAATCCTCAGTGCTACAAAAACAAAAACAAAAAGCAAGAAACCCAAAACCAAGGAAAGAATAAAAGAAAAAGGAAAAAAAAAAGAGTACCATAGTGCAGAATGAAATAGAGTTGAATTGGAAAATGCATGAGTTCATAATAGCTGATAAGGGTAAGTGTTATTCTATGAAACGTCTGTTGTATGTACATGTATACTGATTTCATAATAAATGGATTTCTTCTTACAGGGGTCATAGCCGACCCAAACTGAGGAACACTAATCTAGACATAGATACCCAGATGGTGAGAAAGATGATCACCTGTTCACTCGACAAACAGCTGCAACAACCAGGAATATTTAGCTTGACGACAAGACTAAGAGATGACATAAAAGCTCTTCCGTTGGTTGAAAGACTGGCAGGGACAGGAGAGAATGGCTTTGTTCTCTGTTGCTTCAGGAGATAACATTCGGAGGGAAGGACTTTTTAGATCACTATCCAGATGAACTATCTGACAATTGGAGCTGTCCATCAAAAGCACTGCAACGTAACCCACCGTAGGATTCCTCAGCACGAGACAGAGGACCATCCGTCAGGGCTGCCAAGGCAGTTTCCCATACTGGGAGAGAAGCTGGATCAGACATCCTCGCATGTCCATTTTCTCCTGGAGGTGGATTTGAATTTTGTAAGTGGGATCAGGCAATTGATTTAGCAGACACTTTAACCATTCACTTTCATCCCCTGTGAATGAAAGCACGAAGAAAAATGCAATTCATTAATTTGCTAATTATTCTTACACTATTATGTGTCTTAACATTTAATTTTTAGTTATGATAAATTTGTTTTGCTGGAGAGATTCCTAAGTTCTTTACCCTCAATTGGACTCAATTAAACTCAGGGTAATGTGAATGGAAAGTGGTGTCTGGAAAACTTGACAAGAGGACAGCCTACCTCCTCTGTGTCCTCCTCCCTCATTCTTCCACTTGGGTGGATTTCAAAGAACCAACTTCAACCACGAAGTAGAAAGCATGTGCAGAGAATGGTAGAGCCTGGTTGTCAGAAATCATGCACTATTCAAACATCCCAAGTGTTTCTTTTATAGGACAGAGAAAGAAAGAAGCAATGTTTTATCTATGCCAATAGCCTTTGTTTGTTATATTTGGTTGAACCCGACCTTAACTGATAAACCTGAGCTTTCTCTCATGTATGACATTGGGTACCCCACTTTTATTTTCTGTAACACTGATAGGATGCCAGATCCTCTGAAGCTACCATTTTGCATCTTTTTTTTTTAAAGGTTTACCATGTCATCTTTTTTTAAAAAATGTATTTTATTAGTATATGTTTTCAATTCATGCTGTTTACAGTCATCTTGGGGAGTAGTTACCTGTACATATTACAGCTTTTTTTTTTCCTAATCCTTTTCCCCTTCCCTTTCCCCCCTCCCCCCCGAATTCCCCCATCACCTTTTACATGCTTATTGATATTATTTATCTTAGCTCATGTTATGGCTTATGTTTACATTGATTGGAGTTATTAGGATCCTCTACATGGCACATCTTTATTCCTCTCACTTCCCTTTCCCCTCTTTCTCACCCCTCATCCTTGTTTCCTCATTTCTTTGGACCGCTTCTGTACTGGATGAGATCTGTCCCCTTGTCCATTTCTATCCATCCTTTATCGTTTTCTTTGCTTGTACTTTGCCTCATTCAAATGAGAGATACTGTGCATCTTGATGATTTTATAATAGACAAACACCCACGTGTTGTTCTAGCTCTTACATAGCTATTCTCAGAGTTGAGATATGTATATTTGCCCTGTAACTGTATTAAATGCTCCCTTCCTTAGTAGTGAGGCTTCCAAAAGGTCTTTATTAGGCATTTAGAGAAGTGGATCCATCTCTAGCCCTTGGCTCGTACAGATAACTTTGGCAGCAGCCATAACGTTTCCCTTTTTACCTAGTCTCATCCTCCCCAAAAAACTGGACCTTCGTTTATCACCTTTTGGTATTAGATCTGGGAAGTCCCCCCAAAGCCTCATGTTCTGGGGACCAGGTCCAAGCCTTGTACTCACCAGGCAAGCACTCCGCCACTGAGATATATCCCAGAACTCAATGTCTTCTTAAAAGTGAACGACTAGACTGTCTCTCTCATTAAAAAAACAATGAAGACTACTAAAGCAAAATTACTCTCTTTTTCAGAAGGATTTTTTTCCCCAGTGAACGTCTTTAACATGAGAAACACGTGAAAAAACCACAGTCCTACATATCCATAAAAGATGAAGGTGTCCAGTGGTCAGAACAGAAATCTTTAATGTCATATTTAACATCACCTTCTATCACTTTGGACCAACCAGATCTCACACTGCTTCAGATTTTACCAAATCTAGGGGGAAAGCAATACTGATTCTTAAAGATAGATATTTATCGCTGTCTTACTTAAAGGAAATCCATCCTTATGACCATAAATATTTTTTGAGAATAAGAATAATTTTGAGCCTTGCCAGCTCAGTTGTAATTGTTTTGATACGTAAAAATTCTGGTGAAACAAAGGAGTAGGGATGAATACAACAATGTTCAGCTTGGGGATTTAGCTCAGTGCTAGAGCGCTTGCCTTCCAATTCCAGGGCCCTGAGTTCAATCCCCAGCACTCAAAAAAACAAAAACAAAAACAAAACAAAAAACAAAACAACGTTCATTGAGATAAAACTTTCTTAGGTTCAATCTGTACCAAATCACTACCAGGCCAAATTTAATTTAAATGAGATGTCTCTGAAATTCTGCCGGCTAGAAGAACTTCTCTTACATGAGTTTGCTGACACAGAGGTCTCTCTCTCCTGCCCCTCCCAAAGGCCAAATGACTCACATGCAGCCTCCTGCTCCCAGGTGACTCCACCCAATAGGGTCACCAAATATGGCAATCCTGCTAGTGACTGGAGCTTTCCTCCTATTTACTGGAATTGTTTATGAGTGGGAGGATTTGTAAAGGAGGAGCGGTTTCTATTTAGACGTCATTTCCTTTCTGACACTCGAGTCAAGCAGCCAGGGAGAGGATTGGAACTGTGTGAGATAGTGGTTCTTAAACTTGGCGCACAACAGACTCACTTGGGGAAATTTACAGATTTATTGGCCTGGGTGTTGGGATCTGTAAAAGTTCCCCGGCTGATTCTGATGTGTGCAGTGTAGGTGGGAAGAATTCTTCAGAACCACTGTTAGAACGTAAAGTTTAGGACCCCTTCTTTCCAGAAGCCACAGATGGGAGTACAATTAGCAGTCACTAATTGAGCTCTTGCTGAGCCAAGCAGTCTAGTAAGTGCTTTACATACATGATGTCATTGTATCCTCACTACACGGTGTGTCAAGGCCTGGTGATAATCTTCATCATCAGTTGAATGCAGCAAATATTAATTGAACACCAGTATTGTTCTAGGCACCACTGTGACTACGTAGATGAGTAAGACACAATTCATGCCCTTGGAAAGCTGATAATTGGAGATGGAAGGATAACAAGGATTCATTATACCCATAATATGATAGAGAATATTTTCGTGAGGGAGTACAAATTACTAACAAAGTTCAGAGGAGAGATGGCATGCCGCACACCGGGAGTGTTTGGGAAGGCGACAGATGAGTGTTGGCGGAGGCTGCTCATACTAGCCTCTGAGACATAAGTGCTAAATTATCCGAAATTCTGTGGTATCAGATTGCTAGTCTGAAATTGGCCATGGTGGGAGTATCTATGCCATGAATTTTTTGAAATAATACAAGTCAGAATTCTTCCTGCCGGAGAGCTGTTGTTAAATATTTGCCAGAAAATCACTAATGGACCTTCAAAATTGTATGAGATCCCACCCTCCCCAGAGAGTGGTGGGATGGGATATGCCAGGCAGAAGGAAGAGTATGAGCTGGAGAAAGAGCTGGGAAGAAATTCAGGGTTGCTCATGTAACAAGACATGGCCTAGTTTGCCTGGGGTAAGATATAAGTAGGAGAATAATAGTTACAACCGCGAAGCTGAGGGAGGGATATGTCAAATCTAAACCGTTTATGTAAATGTCTAATAGAACCCCACATACAGTAAGTCCTCGGAAGACACCGAGAGCTCTCTGCAGAAGCTCCATGAGGTAGGTATGTTGTTAAATAGATGAGATAGCATAGGAGAGATCAAGAAACTTGACCAAGAACACGGAATGGTTGACTCTTATGGCAGTAGGGTGAGGTGTGCACTGATGCCAAGATGGTAACTAGGAGAAGAGAGAATGGCAGTGTTCCTGCAGAAATGGTGGAGTAGAATAATTCAGGAAGACTCCCTGAGCCTGAATGTTGGTTGGACACTCGTGTGGCACTTTTTGGCAGCAAAGGGAATTTGGGAGCAGCCTGGGCTAGAGGTATGGTTCACAAGTCAGCACCCAGAACCTGCTGAGCACGAACCTCTGTTTCATCTCGAACAATCTACTGGGCTTTCGGGTCCTGACTTCTCCCTCTCTTGTTCTCATGTTGGAGGTCACGGAGCTCTTTGCTTCAATAGTGAACTCAAAGACCGTGGCTCAGCTCCTGCTCACTAAAAGTACTAGAAATTCTGCACACAATGCAGATGTTCACAGAGAATCAGGCCAGTCTCTAGATGCTGGGTCTTCTTGGGAAGTCTCAAACTGCACCAGACCCTTGCACTTTTTTGGTTATGACTTCCATTCCTAGGGTGGAGGAATTCTGAACCAATCTGGTCTTTTCCTGGCTCTCGGGATCGGGAAAACTTGGGCTTTGGCTAAAGGAATGAGGCAGATCTCTGTAATCCATTCCAGGGATGGCCTGACCATCTGACAGCATGCCCTTCACCTCCCTGGGGCGGGGCTGGTATAGACAGTCCAGCAGCAGTGTGTCAAGACTGAGGATTAGAAGAGTCCACTTTAGAAACAGCCATTCTGCCCAAGCTCATTATGGACAGAAGTCCCAGCCTAAAGATTCTCCTGAAGCACAAAGACTGACCAGGGAAGAAAAGCCTCGCTTTCTGCTTTTTTTTTCTTCTTCTAGAACCTTACATACTCTGAAGAACATCTTTTAATCCTAGACTGCATTAAAAAATTTCTGGGTACAGATTGTTCCAATTAAATTCTTAAATGTCAAAAGTTTCTTAAAATAAAACTCCTTAAAATAAACCAAATCAGCCATTCTGGATTACAGCCAACATAAATCAAAGTACCTAGCCAGATGGGGAGTCTGTAAACTAAAGGTAAGAGCAGCGGTGCAGAGCACGGGGCCCGATGGGAAACGCGAAAGGCTTTGCACAGGCCATTTTGCCTTTTCAAATTGATTTTCAAAACAAAGGCTAACGTTCTAATAAACAAATGCATCGTGCTTCCTGCAGCACCTGTTCACACACAAACCTCAAAATATGCCTATGATGCTTGGAAAAAAGTCTAGTCCAGCTAGCAGAGCAACCGACTTGGTATTTCGAGTGCAAGAGGTCGCCTGCAGCTCCCTGTGCACCCCGCCTGGAGAGAGGGCTGTGGGAACCGCCTCGCGCTGCCGTCCCAGCAGGATGAGGCAGCTGCAAGATGCAACCTGCCCTGACCCAGCAGGAACAGTTCTGCCCGCCCTGCCACTAGGACCTGCTGGGGTCCTCGGCAGTGAGAAGACACAGCTGTATCGTATTGGAAATAAGTGGCTTCTGGTGCGAGCACCGAACCCTGCGTGGAGACTGGCAAATGGTCCTGGTCCAAGGAACAAATGGGACTTGCTGGAGAGGAAAATGCTTTCTAAGAAACTAAGAGGAAAATGCTGCCATCCCTCGCCACCCAGCTGGGTGGGAACTCTGTGGGCTGTCAACACCAGTATGGGGGAGGTGGGGAGAAAACAGCCCAGACCAAGGTCAGACAGACGAGGACAGAGGCAAGTGTCCAAGCCTGGGCTGTGGAGCTGTCTGCGCTGTGAGCAGGGGGCGAAGTCAGCTGGAGACGCCAAGCCGAAGCCCAGGCACCCCGTGGGCAACCCAAGAGCCAGGCGTGGAACAACACACTCCCCTTTCTTTCTTTGCCCGATCACCACTACTCATCCTTTGGGCCTGGATGTTACTTTGTCCAGGAAGTCCCTCTCACGCACTTTCCTGTCACCCTGCAGCTCACCTCCACAGCACTTAGAATTGAAGTGATTCGGCAGATGGTTGACACTGCAGCCCTCCCTGCTAGAACACCATCTCCCCAAGCAGGGGCGTTTGTCTGTCCTCCTCTGAGTGCCTTCTCTGTGGCTGCATCTCCAGGGCCTGCTGGTGTGTGGTCCATCACCAGCGCTCAATGCCTCCTACTGGAAGGAAGCAGAGATGGATCAAGGGCACAAAAGTGGGAGGAGGGGCCTAGGGAGTACAGGAAGGAAGAATCAGAGGGAGGGGTCCCCAAGGCTGCCTCTTATTCCAGATCCTCCTCAGAGTCCTGGGCAGGTTCAAAAATGCGGGAGGTGTGGCTGACCCTGAAGTCACTGGCAAGCGACCTGCAGGGTGGACCCCTGAAGACAGACAGTCTCAGAATCGGAAACATGAATCCTTCCTGGAAAAACAGTTGCATTTTATTTCTTGCTGCTTCATCTTTTGGAGGGTTTTTTCTTCCTCCAGTGGTTGAGATGAAAACAAGCTGTAACCTGAAAGCACGCTCAGAAGGTGACGGAACTCTGCAAGAATGCGGTTCACAGGCTCATCGGGATAGGCCGCATTGTAAGGAGCAGGACAGGGGACCAGTCTCAAGCCCTGCGTTTACTCAACAGGATTTTACCCAAAACAAGATCAACCTCTGGGGGCAGGGAGGGGGGGCACCAAGCATTCACAATAGCACTGCAAACAAAATCTGATGGGAGACAGCTGAAGGCTACAGGCAAAAGAAACTTTGAGAAAACTGCATTTTACAGGCAAAAACATTTGCCATTCACTTTGATACCCACAGAATTATTGGTGTGGGTCTTCAAATCTGGGGGGAATGGGAGTCCAGGAGGAAAAAGGTGACTGGGACATTGGATCAGGGACTATTTGCTGAGGGGAGGAAACAGTGGACCTCAACCTTTCATATTCATGTGATTTGCCTGGGTTGAGGAGTCCGAGGTGGGGCTGCAGATTCTGCACTTTGACCCATCTCCTGGGGTGGCCATGCTGGTGGGCGTTGGACCACACGTTGGGCAGCAAGGCTGTGGAGCCCCAAGAGGGGCTGGGTTGCTGTGGTGGAAGCAATCAGCTTGTAGAGGGTAGGGACCACCTCCAAGAACTTTGTCTTTCCCCCAGGCTCTAGGGCACCACAAACCTTCACGTATTTCTATTTTATTTAGATTCTGTGGGTTGCGAGAAATCAAAGGTCACTCGACCTAGCTCAAGTGATGAGGTTTGTGGTAAAGAAATCACCAAGCAGGGAGCGTGATGGAAACTTCTAGAAAACAGTATCTGTGGACTAGCCAGGCCTCTGAGAGACTGGAACCAAATGTCACCCTGAATCCAGAGCAGTTGGAGGGACTTCAGGGATGGGGATTTGTGAGTGTCATTCTTTACCCTGTAGTTGTTCTTTGACAGGCTTTCTTTTGTCTCGGAGTTTGGACTACTTCATGCTTCCTCATAACTTCTGCTTGCTCACAGGCTCTTGGAGTCTGACTCAAGGTCTCTGTTTCTGCTTCCTGTTGGCGTCTCCTCCACTCCCCTCTCCAGTTCCTAACTTGTGCTCTCTAGAGTGGGCAGAGCACAGGGGTCCCAGGCCAGGCCAGTGTGTCCCATCTTTCCAGATTCCGGGGCTCTAGGGCACGGTGGGCTGTGGGGAGCTGGCCTACTGCCAGGGCAGAAGGTGCTGCCTTCCGGGAAGGCCTTTTAGGGACAGACCAGGCGTGGCCTTTGCCTCCTCCAGGAAATCCAGGGCTGGCTGTGGTCCAGGCTTCTGTGATCCTTGGAGAGTTACTTGATCTTGCTTGTTCTCTGAGGCAAAAAAAAAAAAAAAAAAAGAAAAAAAAAAGAAAAAAAATCTTTCTTCAGAAAAGTATTAGGAGACTTCCTATCTGGAAATTTCTACTCTCTTCTACTGAAGAAGGGGATGGGTCATTCTGCAGTTTTTAGAGTTAGTTTTTCAAAGACTTCCACTTGGAAAATGGAGACTTAACTGGAGTCTTTCCTCATGTCTCCTGGGCAGTGGTTAGCTCAGGGTCAGTGCACTCTTGCTCCCCACGAAGGTGGTGAGGTGACGCCACTTGTCCACGTGCTGCCATTGATTCATTCCTT